>CM047515.1:4304996-4312496 GCA_026122265.1 Ammodytes dubius | reverse complement strand
ATATTAAGCGCGGAATTCATTTCTACCCCCTCAAATTAAATGTTGTACCGCTGATTTAAATAAAACATAAACACAAGAATAATTCAAATTTTAGAGATTTTAACAACTTATCACCAAAACAAAGACACTACTTCTCTACTGCTGTTTTTAAAGAAGCTTTACACCTATATTTTTCAAACTGAAATAGGAATTTTAAATCTAAACTTAATTTAGTCACTTGTCTGTAACTGTAAAAGTATGTATAAAATAAAAATGATTTAAATAGTGTGATAATTTCCCCATTTATTTATGTTTTATTTGCATATCAACTCTATTTTTACAAGCCATGTTTTACCTTAATATGCCTACATTATGACAAGCACAATTAACTCTGTAAAATATTTATTTATGATTTTTATTTGTTATGAACTTAAATTGCAGTCTCAAAATCAATGTTTTTGCAGTGCACTCCTCTCCCCCCTCCCTTTGTCACCTACATTTAACCAAAGTAGTGTCACCTAAGTTTGACATAGTAGGGATTCCATAGTATTGCGCAACATGCTGGTATAGCTTTTAGGCTAGGCTACCGTCTGTCTATGCTGAGTTCACGTGAAGTTGTGATGAACATATCAAGGATCTTTGGACTTATTTCCTTCATCTGTCTTTCACGGAAGTTCGCCGACTTTACCGGGGATTTAAAGCGCGGTCGCGGTGGATTCTTTTTTTTTTTTTTTTTTTTTTTTTTTTTTTAAATATAGGCTAATCTAATTTCTTCACGTTCGCCTGGATTCATAATGATATAATTGACCCGCGAGCAACTTTCTCTTCAGTCCGGTAAGCTACTCTGTCGATCTTTTTCTCTATCTCTCCCTTTTCTCTATCTCTCTCTTCTTTGCTGCTGCGTGACTCAATGTTGTGAACCTTCGCGTGCTGGTCTGCGTAGTGTCAACAACGGCCCACGTGAGACGTGACTGTTCAGTTTAAAGTTAGAAGTCATGTTTCAGTGATAAGATGTTGTGTCAATGTGTTATTGTTTGGTTTCCAATGTTGGTGTGGCCCATACAGTGTTAGATTGAGTGCTACGTTGCTCACGAGACTCTCCAAAATGACGGAGCGCATTTACCATGCAAGCTCGCCTGTATACCGTAACGCGATATTACAAGAAAAAGCTTACGGTTGACATTCGTGGCCTTTTCATATCGCGAACGACCGTTTTGCGGTATATTGTTACATCCCTAGTGGGCACACACTTTCATGGGTTTGCCTCACAACCACAGCACTGTTTGACAGCAGACTTGGACGTCACAGTATGAACAGATACATTCAAACAGACTGAGGGCTCGTCCGGGATTTGAACCCGGGACCTCTCGCACCCTAAGCGAGAATCATACCCCTAGACCAACGAGCCACAAAAAAGCCATTTCTTTTGGACGAAAACTGAAAATTTAGAAGAAGCCAACAAAAAATTGTCAATTGCATCTCAGAAATTACAAATACTTGGATGTGACTTGAGAGCCATTAAAAAAACACTTGTCATTGGATTTTTATCTAAACTCTTAGGAAAATGCTATCAACATCTACAATGGCTATGCTTGCAATACTGTTGAAGAGGTTGGACCAAGCAGACAATGGTAACGGGGAAGAGCTTTTTTTTTTGTTCACAAAAAAGTAACCCCAACGCTCAAGAAGGAAACACCATGTAATCATTGTCTGTGACCAAGGATGTTCACTTTCTAGTACAAATTGTGGACTGGTAGCACAACCACCTAAATACTGTTGCTAATCATATGAACCAAGTTCGATGATCTTGATTCCTTAAATGTGCCAAAGCCTTGCAGTGAAATCAATGGTTAGCACTAAACCTATTAACTGTCGCAGAGCTTGAAATTGCCTTGTTAAATGCAGGATGTAATTCAAATGATAGAGGGCTCGTCCGGGATTTGAACCGGGACCTCTCGCACCCAAGCAGAATCATACCCCTAACCAACGAGCCACAAACAGGAATTTCCTTTGGACAAAAACGGAAAAATTCTAGAATTAAGCAAGAAAAAATTGTCAATTGCATTCAGAACTACGAAATGTACATGGTTATGTTGCTCGCGTTAATTCTATGAGTGGGCACAAACTTCATGGGTTTGCCTCACAACCACAGCACTGTTTGACAGCAGACTTGGACGTCACAGTATGAACAGATATATTCAAACAGACTGAGGGCTCGTCGGGATTTGAACCGGGACCTCTCGCACCAAAGCGAGAATCATACCCTAGACCAACGAGCCACAAAAGGAATTCCTTTGGACAAAAACGGAAAAATTCTAGAATTAAGCCAAGAAAATTGTCAATTGCATCTCAGAAGCTGACGAAAATGTACATGGTTATGTTGCTCGTCGTTATTCTATGAGTGGCACAAACTTTCATGGGTTTGCCTCACAACCACAGCACTGTTTGACAGCAGACTTGGACGTCACAATATGAACAGATATATTCAAATAGCTGAGGGCTCGTCCGGGATTTGAACCCGGGACCTCTCGCACCCAAGCGGAATCATACCCTAGACCAACGAGCCACAAAAGAGGAATTTCCTTTGGACAAAAACGGAAAAATTCTAAATTAAGCCAAGAAAAAATTGTCAATGCAGCTCAGAAGCTGACGAAAATGTACATGGTTATGTTGCTGTCGTTGATTCTATGAGTGGGCACAAACTTTCATGGTTTGCCTCACAACCACAGCACTGTTTGACAGCAGACTTGGACGTCACAGTATGAACAGATACATTCAAAAGACTGAGGGCTCGTCCGGGATTTGAACCCGGGACCTCTCGCACCCTAAGCGAGAATCATACCCTAGACCACGAGCCACAAAAAAGCCATTTCTTTTGGACGAAAACTGAAAATATATAGAAAGAAGCCAACAAAAAATTGTCAATTGCATCTCAGAAATTACAAATACTTGGATGTGACTTGAGAGCCATTAAAAAAACATTGTCATTGGATTTTTATCTAAACTCTTAGCAAAATGCTATCAACATCTACAATGGCTATGCTTGCAATACTGTTGAAGGGTTGGACCAAGCAGACAATATAACGGGGAAGAGCTTCATTTTTCTGTTTACAAAAAAGTAACCCCAACGCTCAAGAAGGAAACACCATGTAATCATTGTCTGTGACCAAGGATGTTCACTTTCTAGTACAAATTGTGGACTGGTAGCACAACCACCTAAATACTGTTGCTAATCATATGAACCAAGTTCGATGATCTTGATTCCTTAAATGTGCCAAAGCCTTGCAGTGAAATCAATGGTTAGCACTAAACCTATTAACTGTCGCAGAGCTTGAAATTGCCTTGTTAATGCAGGATGTAATTCAAATGATAGAGGGCTCGTCGGGATTTGAACCCGGGACCTCTCGCACCCGAAGCGAGAATCATACCCTAGACAACGAGCCACAAAACAGGAATTTCCTTTGGACAAAAACGGAAAAATTCTAGAATTAAGCCAAGAAAAAATTGTAATTGCATCTCAGAAGCTGACGAAATAGTGGCACATGGTTTAAAAAGTTTAGCTCGTCCCGTAATTCAATATAGCTGGGTTTGAACCACTTGCCCCAGGGTTATGCACCACAAAAATCCACAAAAGGCAAAACTGTATTGACAGATGCAGAAGCTTTTTTTGGGAAACCGGGTCCCCCACATGTTAAAATTGAACAGATATATTCAAAAGACTGAGGGTCGTCCGGGATTTGAACCGGGACCTCTCGCACCCAAAGCGAGAATCATACCCCTAGACCAACGAGCACAAAAAGGAATTCCTTTGGACAAAAACGGAAAAATTCTAGAATTAAGCCAAGAAAAATTGTCAATTGCATCTCAGAAGCTGACGAAAATGTACATGTATGTGCTCGTCGTATTCTATAGTGGCACAAACTTTCATGGTTTGCCTCACAACCACAGCACTGTTTGACAGCAGACTTGGACGTCACGTATGAACAGATAATTCAAAAGCTGAGGGCTCGTCCGGATTTGAACCCGGGACCTCTCCACCAAGCGAGAATCATACCCTAGACCAACAGCCACAAAAAAGATTTCTTTTGGACGAAAACTGAAAAATATAAAGAAAAGCACATAGAAAAATTTGTGACAACTTCATGTCAGATATCTAACGAAAATGTATACATCTTGGTATGCTTGCAATACTGTTGAGAGTGGGCACAAAACAATTTATTTTTTTGCCTCCACCAAACACAGAACTGTTTGACAAGAGACTTAGTACGTGACGTAGAAACAAATATTCAACATTGACAGTTCGTGACTGATTTAAACCAGCCTTCTCGCACACAAGCGAAGAACCATACCCCTGAACAACGGCCAAAGATTCCTGCAAGATTAGAATGCAGAAATTGTCAATTGCATTAGAAGCTACGAGTAGTAGTTGGCTTCGTCCTTATGTTTGCTCACAACCACAGTTACTCACGTTGACAGATAATTCAACAACTAGGTCTCGGAGACGCTACAAGAGATTACTACAACGAGCACAAAGAATTTCTTTGACAAAAAGAATTTAGAAAGCAAAAAAAAATTGTCAATGCATCTAGATAAAATATGTGGCACATTTCGGTTCCTCCACCGCATTTTGAACTTACCACATAGACATATTCAAATGGGTTCGTGAGGGACTCTCGACCAAGAAATCACCTAGACCAAGAGCCCAAGAAAATTCTTTGACAACAAAATTTAAATACCAGAAATTGTCAAGACTTTAAATCATGTCGTGTTATTGAGGCTCGTCGGTTGGGGTTCTATATGGGCACAAATTTCTTGGGTTTGCCTCAAAAAGCAACTTTTTTTGAACCCGCAGACTTGGACGTCACAGTATGAACGATAACAAAAGACTGAGGCTCGTCGGGATTTGAACCGGGAAAAAAAAAAAAAAAAAAAAAAAAAAAAAAAAAAAAAAAAAAAAAAAAAAAAAAAAAAAAAAAAAAAAAAAAAAAAAAAAAAAAAAAAAAAAAAAAAAAAAAAAAAAAAAAAAAAAAAAAAAAAAAAAAAAAAAAAAAAAAAAAAAAAAAAAAAAAAAAAAAAAAAAAAAAAAAAAAAAAAAAAAAAAAAAAAAAAAAAAAAAAAAAAATTTCATCTCAGAAGCTGACGAAAATGTACATGGTTATGTTGCTCGTCGTTAATTCTATGAGTTGGCACAAACTTTCATGGGTTTGCCTCACAACCACAGCACTGTTTGACAGCAGACTTGGACGTCACAGTATGAACAGATATATTCAAAAGACTGAGGGCTCGTCCGGGATTTGAACCCGGGACCTCTCGCACCCAAAGCGAGAATCATACCCCTAGACCAACGAGCCACAAAAGAGGAATTTCCTTTGGACAAAAACGGAAAAATTCTAGAATTAAGCCAAGAAAAAATTGTCAATCGCATCTCAGAAGCTGACGAAAATGTACATGGTTATGTTGCTCGTCGTTGATTCTATGAGTGGGCACAAACTTTCATGGGTTTGCCTCACAACCACAGCACTGTTGACAGCAGACTTGGACGTCACAGTATGAACAGATACATTCAAAAGCTGAGGGCTCGTCCGGGATTTGAACCCGGGACTCTCGCACCTAAGCGAGAATCATACCCCTAGACAACGAGCCACAAAAAGCCATTTTTTGGCGAAAACTGAAAATATATAGAAAGAAGCCAACAAAAATGTCAATTGCATCTCAGAAATTACAAATACTTGATGTGACTTGAGAGCCATTAAAAAAACACTTGTCATTGGATTTTTATCTAAACTCTTAGAAAATGCTATCAACATCTACAATGGCTATGCTTGCAATACTGTTGAAGGGTTGGACCAAGCAGACAATGTAACGGGGAAGAGCTTTATTTTTTTGTTTACAAAAAGTAACCCAACGTCAAGAAGGAAACACCATGTAATCATTGTCTGTGACCAAGGATGTTCATTTCTAGTACAAATTGTGGACTGGTAGCACAACCACCTAAATACTGTTGTAATCATATGAACCAAGTTCGATGATCTTGATTCCTTAAATGTGCCAAAGCCTTGCAGTGAAATCAATGGTTAGCACTAAACCTATTAACTGTCGCAGAGCTTGAAATTGCCTTGTTAAATGCAGGATGTAATTCAAATGATGAGGGCTCGTCCGGGATTTGAACCGGGACCTTCGCACCCGAACGAGAATCATACCCCTAGACCAAGAGCCAAGACAGGAATTTCCTTTGGACAAAAGGAAAAATTCTAGAATTAAGCCAAGAAAAAATTGTCAATTGCTCTCAGAACTGACGAAATGTACATGGTTATGTTGCTCGCGTTATTATTCTGATGTGGGCTACAACTTTCATGGGTTTGACCTACCAACCAAGCAAAGTTTGGACAGCAGACTTGGAACGTCCACACTGTTGAACAATATTATTCAAAACATGAGGGCTCGTCCGGGATTTGAACCCGGGACTCTCGCACCCAAAGCGAGATTATACCCTAACCACGACCCAAAGAAATTCTTGGACAAAAGAAATCTAGAATAAGCCAAGAAAATTTGTCAATTGATTCAGAAGCTGACGAAAATGTAATGGTTTGTTGTGTCGTTAATTTAGATGCACAAACTTTCATGGTTTGCTCACAACAAGCATGTTTGACGAGATGGGTACTATGAACAGATATTCAAAATGAGCTGTCGGGATTAGGACCTTGACCCACAATCATACCCTTGACACGAGCCACAAAAAGAAATTTCTGTACAAAAGGAAATTCTGAATAGCAAATTTTCATGCATTCAGAAGTAAATTCTTTATGTTGCTTCGTATTATTGCAACTTTTGGTTTGCTCACAACACAGATGTTTGACAGCAGACTTGGACGTCACATATGAACAAATAATTCAACGATTAGGGCTCCGGATTGAACCCGCCTTCGACAACGAAATATACCTAGACACGGCCAAAGCCATTTCTTTTGGAGAAATGAAAATATAAGAAAGAAGCAACAAATTGTCAATTGCATCTCAGAATTACAAATACTTGGATGTGACTTGAAGCATTAAAAAACACTGTCATTGGATTTTTATTACTTTAAAAATGTACAACATCTAAAGGATCTTGCATATGTGAAGGGTGCACAGACAATGTAACGGGGAAGCTTCATTTCTGTTACAAAAAGTACCCAACGCTCAAAAGAAACACATGTAATCATGTCTGACCAAATGTTCACTTCTAGTAAATTGTGGATGAGAAATAAATACTGTTGATATTGAACCAAGCGATGACTTGACCTTAAATGTCAAGCCTTGCAGTGAAACAATGGTTGCATAAACCTATTAACTGTCGCAGAGCTTGAAATTGCCTTGTTTAATGCAGGATGTAATTCAAATGATAGAGGGCTCGTCGGGATTTGAACCCGGGACCACAACTTTCATGGGTTTGCCTCACAACCACAGCACTGTTTGACAGCAGACTTGACGTCACAGTATGAACAGATATTTCAAATAGACTGAGGGCTCGTCCGGGATTTGA
>CM047515.1:4284996-4299996 GCA_026122265.1 Ammodytes dubius | reverse complement strand
TTAGCATAACAAACTTATGAAAGCTGTGCAGAAAGAATCAAACCCCCTGAAACCAAACGCCACAAGACAGATTTCCTTTGGACAAACGGAAAATCTAGAATTAAGCAAAAAAAATGTCATTGCATCTCAATGACGAAATGTGGTATGAGCTGTGAATGGGCACAAACTTTCATGGGTTTGCCTCACAACCACAGCACTGTTTGACAGCAGACTTGGACGTCACAGTATGAACAGATATATTCAAATAGACTGAGGGCTCGTCCGGGATTTGAACCCGGGACCTCTCGCACCCAAAGCGAGAATCATACCCCTAGACCAACGAGCCACAAAACAGGAATTTCCTTTGGACAAAAACGGAAAAATTCTAGAATTAAGCCAAGAAAAAATTGTCAATTGCATCTCAGAAGCTGACGAATGTACATGGTTATGTTGCTCGTGTTAATCTATGAGTGGGCACAAACTTTCATGGGTTTGCCTCACAACCACAGCACTGTTTGACAGCAACTTGACGTCACAGTATGAACAGATATATTCAAAGACTGAGGGCTCGTCCGGATTTGAACCCGGGACCTCTCGCACCCAAGCGAGAATCATACCCCTAGACCAACGAGCCACAAAAAGGAATTTCCTTTGGACAAAAACGAAAAAATTCTAGAATTAAGCCAAGAAAAAATTGTCAATTGCATCTCAGAAGCTGACGAAAATGTACATGGTTATGTTGCTCGTCGTTAATTCTATGAGTGTGTGCACAAACTTTCATGGGTTTGCCTCACAAACCACAGCACTGTTTGACAGCAGACTTGGACGTCACAGTATGAACAGATATATTCAAACAGACTGAGGGCTCGTCCGGGATTTGAACCCGGGACCTCTCGCACCCAAAGCGAGAATCATACCCCTAGACAACGAGCCACAAAAGAGGAATTTCCTTTGGACAAAAACGGAAAAATTCTAGAATTAAGCCAAGAAAAAATTGTCAATCGCATCTCAGAAGCTGACGAAAATGTACATGGTTATGTTGCTCGTCGTTGATTCTATGAGTGGGCACAAACTTTCATGGGTTTGCCTCACAACCACAGCACTGTTTGACAGCAGACTTGGACGTCACAGTATGAACAGATACATTCAAACAGATGAGGGCTCGTCCGGGATTTGAACCCGGGACCTCTCGCACCCTAAGCGAGAATCATACCCTAGACCAACGAGCCACAAAAAAGCCATTTCTTTTGGACGAAAACTGAAAATATATAGAAAGAAGCCAACAAAAAATTGTCAATTGCATCTCAGAAATTACAAATACTTGGATGTGACTTGAGAGCCATTAAAAAACACTTGTCATTGGATTTTTATCTAAACTCTTAGCAAAATGCTATCAACATCTACAATGGCTATGCTTGCAATACTGTTGAAGAGGTTGGACCAAGCAGACAATGGTAACGGGGAAGAGAGCTTTATTTTTTTGTTTACAAAAAAGTAACCCCAACGCTCAAGAAAGGAAACACCATGTAATCATTGTCTGTGACCAAGGATGTTCACTTTCTAGTACAAATTGTGGACTGGTAGCACAACCACCTAAATACTGTTGCTAATCATATGAACCAAGTTCGATGATCTTGATTCCTTAAATGTGCCAAAGCCTTGCAGTGAAATCAATGGTTAGCACTAAACCTATTAACTGTCGCAGAGCTTGAAATTGCCTTGTTAAATGCAGGATGTAATTCAAATGATAGAGGGCTCGTCCGGGATTTGAACCCGGGACCTCTCGCACCCGAAGCGAGAATCATACCCCTAGACCAACGAGCCACAAGACAGGAATTTCCTTTGGACAAAAACGGAAAATTCTAGAATTAAGCCAAGAAAAAATTGTCAATTGCATCTCAGAAACTGACGAAAATGTACATGGTTATTTGCTCGTCGTTATTCTATGAGTGGGCACAAACTTTCATGGGTTTGCTCACAACCACAGCACTGTTTGACAGCAGACTTGGACGTCACAGTATGAACAGATATATTCAAAAGACTGAGGGCTCGTCCGGGATTTTGAACCCGGGACCTCTCGCACCCAAAGCGAGAATCATACCCCTAGACCAACGAGCCACAAAACAGGAATTTCCTTTGGACAAAAACGGAAAAAATTCTAGAATTAAGCCAAGAAAAAATTGTCAATTGCATCTCAGAAGCTGACGAAAATGTACATGGTTATGTTGCTCGTCGTTAATTCTATGAGTTTGCACAAACTTTCATGGGTTTGCCTCACAACCACAGCACTGTTTGACAGCAGACTTGGACGTCACAGTATGAACAGATATATCAAACAGACTGAGGGCTCGTCCGGATTTGAACCCGGACTCTCGCACCAAGCGAGAATCATACCCCTAGACCAACGAGCACAAAAGAGAATTCCTTTGACAAAAACGGAAAAATTCTAGAATTAGCCAAGAAAATTGTCAATGCATCTCAGAAGCTGACGAAAATGTACATGGTTATGTTGCTCGTGTTGATTCTATGATGGCACAAACTTTCATGGTTTGCCTCACAACCACAGCACTGTTTGACAGCAGACTTGGACGTCACATATGAACAGATAATTCAAAAGCTGAGGGCTCGTCCGGGATTTGAACCGGGACTCTCGCACCCTAAGCGAGAATCATACCCCTAGACCAACGAGCCAAAAAGCCATTTCTTTGGACGAACTGAAAATATATAGAAAGCCAAAAAAAATTGTCAATTGATCTCAGAATTACAAATACTTGGAGTGACTTGAGAGCATTAAAAAAACTTGTCATGGATTTTATCTAAATCTTAGAAAATGTATCAAATCTACAATGGCTATGTTGCAATACTGTGAGGTTGGACCAAGCAGACAATTTAACGGGGAAGGCTTATTTTTTGTTACAAAAGTAACCCCAACGCTCAAGAAGGAAACACATGTAATCATTGTTGTGACAAGGAGTTCACTTAGTACAAATTGTGGATGTAGCACAACATAAACTGTCTAATCATATAACAAGTCGATGATCTTGATTCCTAATGTCCAAAGCCTTGCAGTGAAATCAATGGTTAGCACTAAACCTATTAACGTGCAGAGCTTGAAATTGCTTGTAAATGCGATGTAATTCAAAGATGAGGGCTCGTCCGGATTTGAACCCGGACCTCTCGCACCAAGCGAGAATCATACCCCTGACCAAGAGCACAAAGGAATTTCCTTTGGACAAAAACGGAAAAATTCTAGAATTAAGCCAAGAAAATGTCAATTGCATCTCAGAAGCTGACGAAAATGTATGAGTGGGCACAAACTTTCTGGTTTGCTCACAACCACAGCATGTTTGACAGCAGACTTGACGTCACAGTATGAACATTATTCAAAAGACTGAGGCTCGTCGGGATTTGAACCCGGGACTCCGCACCAAGCGAGAATCATACCCCTAACCAACGAGCACAAAAAGGAATTTCTTTGGACAAAAACGGAAAAATTTAGAATAAGCAAGAAAAATGTCAATTGCATCTCAGAATACAATACTGGTTGTTGCTCTTATCATGGTTACAAACTCTGGTTTCCTCACAACCGCACTGTTGAAGGTGGACCAAGCAAAATTAAGGAGGCTTATTCGGTTACCAAAAATACCCCAACCCAGAAAAAACATTTCTTGCAAAAGAATTCTAGTACAAAATGCAATCACTAACTGGAAATGAGTCGTGTTTCATGGAAGCGAGAATCATACCCCTAGACAACGAGCCCAACAGAGGAATTTCCTTTGGACAAAAACGGAAAAATTCTAGAATTAAGCCAAGAAAAAATTGTTAATTGCATCTCAGAAGCTGACGAAAATGTATGAGTGGGCACAAACTTTCATGGGTTTGCCTCACAACCACAGTACTGTTTGACAGCAGACTTGGACGTCACAGTATGAACAGATTATATTCAAATGACTGAGGGCTCGTCCGGGATTTGAACCCGGGACCTCTCGCACCCAAAGCGAGAATCATACCCCTAGACCAACGAGCACAAAACAGGAATTTCCTTTGGACAAAAACGGAAAAATTCTAGAATTAAGCCAAGAAAAAATTGTCAATTGCATCTCAGAAGCTGACGAAAATGTACATGGTTATGTTGCTCGTCGTTAATTCTATGAGTGCACAAACTTTCATGGGTTTGCCTCACAACCACAGCACTGTTTGACAGCAGACTTGGACGTCACAGTATGAACAGATATATTCAAACAGACTGAGGGCTCGTCCGGGATTTGAACCCGGGACCTCTCGCACCCAAAGCGAGAATCATACCCTAGACCAACGAGGCACAAAAAGAAATATCCTTTGGACAAAAACGGAAAACATTCTAGAATTAAGCCAAGAAAAAATTGTCAATTGCATCTCAGAAGCTGACGAAAATGTACATGGTTATGTTGCTCGTCGTTAATTCTATGAGTGGGCACAAACTTTCATGGGTTTGCCTCACAACCACAGCACTGTTTGACAGCAGACTTGGACGTCACAGTATGAACAGATATATTCAAATAGACTGAGGGCTCGTCCGGGATTTGAACCCGGGACCTCTCACCAAGCGAGAATCATACCCCTAGACCAACGAGCCACAAAACAGGATTTCCTTTGGACAAAACGGAAAATTCTAGAATTAAGCAAGAAAAAATTGTCAATTGCATCTCAGAAGCTGACGAAATTACTGGTTATGTGCTCGTCGTTAATTCTATGAGTTTGACAAACTTTCATGGTTGCCTACAACCACAGCATGTTTGACAGCAGACTTGGACGTCACAGTATGAACAGATTATTCAAACAGACGGGGCTCGTCGGATTTGAACCGGGACTCTCGCACCAAAGCGAGAATATACCCCTAGACCAAGAGCCACAAAAGAGAAATATCCTTTGGACAAAAACGGAAAATTTGAATTAACCAAGAAAAAATTGTCAATTGCATCTCAGAAGCTGACGAAAATGTACATGGTTAGTTGCTCGTCGTTGATTCTATGAGTGGGACAAACTTTCATGGGTTGCCTCAAACCACAGCACTGTTTGACAGCAGACTTGACGTCACAGTATGAACAGATAATTCAAAAGATGAGGGCTCGTCCGGGATTTGAATCCGGGACCTCTCGCACCCTAAGCGAGAATCATACCCCTAGACCACGAGCCACAAAAAAGCCATTTCTTTTGGACGAAAACTGAAAATATATAGAAAGAAGCCAACAAAAAATTGTCAATTGCATCTCAGAAATTACAAATACTTGGATGTGATTGAGAGCCATTAAAAAAACACTTGTCATTGGATTTTTATCTAAACTCTTAGGAAAATGCTATCAACATTACAATGGCTATGCTTGCAATACTGTTGAAGAGGTTGGACCAAGCAGACAATCGTAACGGGGAGAGCTTTATTTTTTGTTTACAAAGTAACCCGAACTCAAGAAGGAAAACCATGTAATCATTGTCTGTGACCAAGGATGTTCACTTTCTAGTACAAATTGTGGACTGGTAGCACAACCACCTAAATACTGTTGCTAATCATATGAACCAAGTTCGATGATCTTGATTCCTTAAATATGCCAAAGCCTTGCAGTGAAATCAATGGTTAGCACTAAACCTATTAACTGTCGCAGAGCTTGAAATTGCCTTGTTAAATGCAGGATGTATTCAAATGATAGAGGGCTCGTCCGGGATTTGAACCCGGGACCTCTCGCACCCTAAGCGAGAATCATACCCCTAGACCACGAGCCACAAGAGAATTTCCTTTGGACAAAACGGAAAAATTCTAGAATTAAGCCAAGAAAAAATTGTCAATTGCATCTCAGAACTGACGAAAATGTACTGGAGTGCGGCAAAATGCACAAACTCATGGTTTGCCTCACAACCACACACTGTTTGACAGCAGACTTGGACGTCACAGTATGAACAGATATATTCAAATAGACTTGAGGGCTCGTCCGGATTTGAACCCGGACCTCTCGCACCAGGGAGCGAGAATCATACACCCTATGACCAACGAGCACAAAACAGGAATTCCTTTGGACAAAAACGGAAAATTCTAGAATTAAGCAAGAAAAAATTGTCAATTGCATCTCAGAAGTGACGAAAATGTACATGGTATATGTTGCTCGTCGTTTTCTATGAGTGGCACAAACTTTCATGGGTTTGCCTCACAACCACAGCACTGTTTGACAGCAGACTTGGACGTCACAGTATGAACAGATATCATTCAAACAGACTGAGGGCTCGTCGGGATTTGAACCCGGGACTCTCGCACCCTAAGCGAGAATCATACCCTAGACCGACGAGCCACAAAAAGAGCCATTTACCCTTTTGGACGAAAACTGAAAAATTAGAAAAAGACAAAAATTGTCAATTAGCACGAAAATTAAGATTACTGTCGTTGATTTGAGTGGGAACATTATCAAAACACAGTCTGATTTTACACAGACTTGAGCAGTATAAACATTCAAACAACTAGGGCTATCGGGAATTTGAAGGAGCTTGCACAACTGGAACTCAGAAGAGCAAACTTTCTTTTGACAAAAATGAAATACTAGAAAAGCAAAAAAATTGTAATTGATTGTACAAAATTATTATAAGATTAAAAACAACCTACATAAATTTTTCTAATCTAGAAAATGTATCAAATTACATGCTTGTTGCATTAATGTGAAAGGCTTGATAGCAACAATGGTTGGGGAAAACTATTAATTGTGCAAAAGTAACCCAATGCAGAAGAAACATGTATATGTCTTGAAATAGGCATGTCCATTTCGGACTCCGCCAAGCAATATACCCCAACAACGATGTACAAAATCCTTTGACAAACGAAAATAAATTTGATATCTGATCCAAAATAATAGTTCAATTGACATTAGAACTGACAAATGTCAGAGTTGATTGCCTTGTTAATGAGGGACAAATTAGGTTTGCCACAACCCAGGGACCTTGCACCAGCAGAATCTTGACCCAGATAATGACAGATAGAATTCAATGAGAGGACTACGGATGAATCGGATTACAGCACACAAAGCAGAATCAAACGCTAGAACAACAGCAAAAGATTCTTTGGACAAAAACGAGAATTCCTCACAACCCAATTTAAGCAATTGGATCCAGTATGAACACATATTAATGATGAGCTCGTCGGATTTGAACGGGACTTGCACCAAACATCTACTAAGTTAGCCAAACAATTCCTACAAACGATTTAAGAAAAATGTCAATGCATTCAGAACTGACGAAAAGTACAGGTTATTTGCTCGTTATTCTATGAGTGCACAAATTCTGGTTTGCTAACCAACAGTTGACGGACTGGGTCAATAGAACAGATAATTCAAAGATGGGGCTGCGGATTTGACCGGACCTCTCGCACCCAAGCAGAATCATCCCTGACAACGAGCCACAAAAAGATTTTGGACAAAAGGAAAATCATAATAGAAATTCATAGTCTAACAAATAGATTGTCCTACATAGCAACTTTAGATATCACATTGACAGATACATTCAAACTGAGCTGTGGGTTGACCGGGACTTGCCAACGGAATCATACCTAGACAAGACACAAAAGGAATTCTTTGGACAAAACGGAAATATTAGGAATTTAAGCCAAGAAAAATTGTCAATTGCATCTCAGAAGCTGACGAAAATGTACATGGTTATGTTGCTCGTCGTTGATTCTATGAGTGGGCACAAACTTTCATGGGTTTGCCTCACAACCACAGCACTGTTTGACAGCAGACTTGGACGTCACAGTATGAACAGATACATTCAAACAGACTGAGGGCTCGTCCGGGATTTGAACCCGGGACCTCTCGCACCCTAAGCGAGAATCATACCCCTAGACCAACGAGCCACAAAAAAGCCATTTCTTTTGGAGAAAAACTGAAAAATTCTAGAATTAAGCCAAGAAAAAATTGTCAATTGCATCTCAGAAGCTGACGAAAATGTACATGGTTATGTTGCTCGTCGTTAATTCTATGAGTGGGCACAAACTTTCATGGGTTTGCCTCACAACCACTGCACTGTTTGACAGCAGACTTGGACGTCACAGTATGAACAAATATATTCAAATAGACTGAGGGCTCGTCCGGGATTTGAACCCGGGACCTCTCCCACCCAAAGCGAGAATCATACCCCTAGACCAACGAGCCACAAAACAGGAATTTCCTTTGGACAAAGACGGAAAAATTCTAGAATTAAGCCAAGAAAAAATTGTCAATTGCATCTCAGAAGCTGACGTAAATGTACATGGTTATGTTGCTCGTCGTTAATTCTATGAGTGGGCACAAACTTTCATGGGTTTGCCTCACAACCACAGCACTGTTTGACAGCAGACTTGGACGTCTCAGTATGAACAGATATATTCAAATAGACTGAGGGCTCGTCCGGGATTTGAACCCAGGACCTCTCGCACCCAAAGCGAGAATCATACCCCTAGACCGACAAGCGACAAAACAGGAATTTCCTTTGGACAAAAACGGAAAAATTCTAGAATTAAGCCAAGAAAAAATTGTCAATTGCATCTCAGAAGCTGACGTAAATGTACATGGTTACGTTGCTCGTCGTTAATTCTATGAGTGGGCACAAACTTTCATGGGTTTGCCTCACAACCACAGCACTGTTTGACAGCAGACTTGGACGTCACAGTATGAACAGATATATTCAAATAGACTGAGGGCTCGTCCGGGATTTGAACCCAGGACCTCTCGCACCCAAAGCGAGAATCATACCCCTAGACCGAAAAGCGACAAAACAGGAATTTCCTTTGGACAAAAACGGAAAAATTCTAGAATTAAAGGAATACTTCACCCATACAGAACCGGCGTTCTATCATTATAAAATCGCTATTATAATATAAGGAAAGAGGTTTGTCCTGACTCAGTATTCCCTTGGTCCAGTTTTCATGAAAATCCATACCCCAGATTGTACATGGTAGTGGGCAGCGTGACGCGTTACGCGTCACGCTGCCCACCAGCCTAGAAGCGCCAAGAACTACAGGCCATCCCTTCCGCACATTTGTATGCCCACCAATAAGGAATGAGGGAGGCGGGAGCTCACGGACGAGATGTAAACACAGCGTCCGCCATGTTTCTCCCCCGCTTAGCGAAGAAGCAGAGTCCCGAAAAACTCCGACCATGGCAGAAGGATATTTTCCATTTGTAACGCCTGAAGGGGATTTTTAATGTTTACTCTAGTGAACGGACATTCGTGTCAACCTGTATAAACCGGATTACAGCGAGGAAGAGAGGTGATCATCGTAAGGAGGAAGAGGAGCTAGCTGTAGCTACACTAGCAGCTACTCCATGCTGAAGAGGAGCCCCGCCGCTGTGCCTGGTGGATTCGCGGTGTTCACTGTTAGAAACTTCACTGTAGCTTTACTCCACATATGGAAAGAGGGACCCCGGAGACATATTTCAGTATTGAGACGGTGAACTGTAGGCGCCAGCCACAGCCCGCGGGGAGAGACGGACGTCGACCACAACACAGTAAGTTTTTATTTTTACTCACTCATCAACGCCACACTTCTTGCATTTGCGTCTGCCTTTCTTTTTCCCCCTGGCGCTTGTGTTAGCCGATCAGAGCAGCTACACAGCACTTTATTAATGTGAATTATCAAAGAAAAACTCGTGTAGCAACAGGCTGGTAAAAGCAGCGCTGCAGCAGTGAGACACTGAATGTGTGTGTGTGTTGTGGGGGGGGGGGGGGGGGGGGGGGGGGGAGGACTGCGAGCTAGATACACTGCACAGACGTAGGATGTGACCCGGGCGTAAACACGGCACAAGTGTTATATCTTATTGCAGTTTTGAATCCTGTTCTAAAATGTCTTATTGGCACTACGTTTTCCTAGTTTTGGTAACATGCGCAGCAAAGCTAACGTGACGTAACCTTGCAATTCTTTTTCATGTATGTGAGCTACTGCAGGCTAAAATTAGCTGGCCTTACTAATGTTTTGCTCAATGTTTTATAGACAATATCGCTGATTCATGCAGTTTCCTGGCGTGAATCCTGCAAAGAGAGACCCAGCACCTGACCATGCACGTGATGAGCAGTACCGTGGCTATCAAGAAACAAGATCGAGCAGCTGTGACCAGAATGACCTGAGCCAACACACTACACATTTTATTTTTATAAATAGTTGTTCATATTTTTGAATTAAAACTTTGAACTCAAGTTGGTTGATGTGGTTTGTCTACTAACCAGAATGCTGTTCAACTGGAGTACTATTAGAAAAATACAAATTTCTACTGGGGAAAAAGGTTGAGGACAGACTTCAGATGCTGAGCTACTGTATTTAATAAATAAGCAAATATTTTTTATGCTATCAATATAGAAATGTGACCTGAAGTACTCAATTGAAATATATTCTGGCTAGCTTTGGTAGAACAACTACCAAACTAGCTTAGTTATTTTTCTGTGTATCTGTTTTTCCTGTGCTTCAGTATGATGAACCTACCTTGCATCCTTGTGAATTTATAACATTTACCTCAAATTGTATTTTAAAAACAATACATATACAGTAATCTGTGCATCAAAATCAGTTCAGCCAACAAGTCCGTACTGGTGAACATGGGTGTAGACAGGAGTCCAAGGTAAGGTAACAACAACATAAGATGTTTTATTGTTTACAAAGGAAAATATTGTGGCATCATGCTCAATGTTAAATAAACCAGGTAATGCTAAATAAACCAGGTAACACACAATGAAACAATTCTTAAAAATAAACTGTCCAATATACGAACAAGATAAATATAAGATACAAAAGATGAGCTATAAACAAAAAATATTTACAATTTAGCCTTAAATGAGTGGCTGATAAGGCACAGGTTGAGGTGTGGGGACATATTAGCAGAGCTGGGATGCTCCTGAATTTGATGTAGGGGACATATTTCCTCTCAGAAGTGTCACTGCAGCTGCCTTGGTTGCAGTTGAAGGGGAGACAGCCATTGATCAACTTTTTACCCCACTATCACAGCTGATATTGAGGGTGTAGACATCGGATTCTGAAATGTCACCAAACAATACAACAGTTAGGCTTCAAGTGAAACGTTAGCTGTGAGCATTTACTAAAAATAGTCTGATGAATTTTTTTTTCTTTAGTTGCATTACAAACACAAATGGTTGCTGCTGCATTAGTTTGTTTCTGAAAGAGTTTAGCAAGGCCCCCCCTGACAGCAGCTGTAATTGCATACTGTGTGAACAGAAATATAGTCAAATACGTTGAAAGTCTTACCTGTACGCGAGTGCTTTTTGCAGGCCCGGTCCACACAACCTGTCCACAGCGAAGATACGTCAGTCCCGTCCAGATTGTCCTTTTCACGCCCAGGCTAGAATATTTTGTTTCAGTCCTCCGGTTTGTTTGTTTTTTTTAGCCGCAGGCATTGTTGAAAACAGCTCACTATCTTGTAAACTGAAGAAAAGTTAGACTAGTGCGCATTTCCTTCCCTCCGTTTTACAGTGAACCCGGAAACTAATACATTAATATTTTAGAAAAAAATATTCATTGTGGAATCTACATAGAGTCTGTATTGGTCGAGGTATCGCCAAGAACTGTAATGGAAGTAGTGTGTTTACAAACTCTCATTGGAGTCAGAGGTCAGACGAGACGAGACTATGGAAATGTGGGCGTGGCCTTGGAGTGCTGCTAGCGCAGTGCATTGTGGTAGCCGGAGGATTTCTGACTTTAGAGGCAGAGACCGGCAGAGAGACCATAAAAACACTCTTTTTGCCGTTTCTCAGGCTAGGGTGAACCGATTTCTAAAATTTTTGCACATTTATAACACATAGGTTTTGCTCTACATCGGTACATTCATATTTCCACCGGTGAAATCATCCTTTAAGCCAAGAAAAAATTGTCAATTGCATCTCAGAAGCTGACGTAAATGTACATGGTTATGTTGCTCGTCGTTAATTCTATGAGTGGGCACAAACTTTCATGGGTTTGCCTCACAACCACAGCACTGTTTGACAGCAGACTTGGACGTCACAGTATGAACACATATATTCAAATAGACTGAGGGCTCGTCCGGGATTTGAACCCGGGGCCTCTCGCACCCAAAGCGAGAATCATACCCCTAGACCAACGAGCCACAAAACAGGAATTTCCTTTGGACAAAAACGGAAAAATTCTAGAATTAAGCCAAGAAAAATTGTCAATGGCATCTAAGAAGCCGACGAAAATGTACGTGGTTATGTTGCTTGTCGTTAATTATATGAGTGGGCACAAACTTTCATGGGTTTGCCTCACAACCACAGCACTGTTTGACAGCAGACTTGGACGTCACAGTATGAACACATATATTCAAATAGACTGAAGGCTCGTCCGGGATTTGAACCCGGGGCCTCTCGCACCCAAAGCGAGAATCATACCCCTAGACCAACGAGCCACAAAACAGGAATTTCCTTTGGACAAAAACGGAAAAATTCTAGAATTAAGCCAAGAAAAATTGTCAATGGCATCTCAGAAGCCGACGAAAATGTACGTGGTTATGTTGCTTGTCGTTAATTATATGAGTGGGCACAAACTTTCATGGGTTTGCCTCACAACCACAGCACTGTTTGACAGCAGACTTGGACGTCACAGTATGAACAGATTTATTCAAATAGACTGAGGGCTCATCCGGGATTTGAACCAGGGACCTCTCGCACCCAAAGCGAGAATCATACCCCTAGACCAACGAGCCACAAAAGAGGAATTTCCTTTGGACAAAAACGGAAAAATTCTAGAATTAAGCCAAGAAAAAATTGTCAATTGCATCTCAGAAGCTGACGAAAATGTACATGAGTATGTTGCTCGTCGTTAATTCTATGAGTGGGCACAAACTTTCATGGGTTTGCCTCACAACCACAGCACTGTTTGACAGCAGACTTGGACGTCACAGTATGAACAGATTTATTCAAATAGACTGAGGGCTCGTCCGGGATTTGAACCAGGGACCTCTCGCACCCAGAGCGAGAATCATACCCCTAGACCAACAAGCCAAAAAAGAGGAATTTCCTTTGGACAAAAACGGAAAAATTCTAGAATGAAGTCAAGAAAAAATTGTCAATTGCATCTCAGAAGCTGACGAAAATGTACATGGTTTTGTTGCTTGTCGTTAATTCTATGAGTGGGCAAAAACTTTCATGGGTTTGCCTCACAACCACAGCACTGTTTGACAGCAGACTTGGACGTCACAGTATGAACAGATATATTCAAACAGACTGAGGGCTCGTCCGGGATTTGAACCCGGGACCTCTCGCACCCAAAGCGAGAATCATACCCCTAGACCAACGAGCCACAAAACAGGAATTTCCTTTGGACAAAAACGGAAAAATTCTAGAATTAAGCCAAGAAAAAATTGTCAATTGCATCTCAGAAGCTGACGAAAATGTACATGGTTATGTTGCTCGTCGTTAATTCTATGAGTGGGCACAAACTTTCATGGGTTTGCCTCACAACCACAGCACTGTTTGACAGCAGACTTGGACGTCACAGTATGAACACATATATTCAAATAGACTGAGGGCTCGTCCGGGATTTGAACCCGGGGCCTCTCGCACCCAAAGCGAGAATCATACCCCTAGACCAACGAGCCACAAAACAGGAATTTCCTTTGGACAAAAACGGAAAAATTCTAGAATTAAGCCAAGAAAAATTGTCAATGGCATCTCAGAAGCCGACGAAAATGTACGTGGTTATGTTGCTTGTCGTTAATTATATGAGTGGGCACAAACTTTCATGGGTTTGCCTCACAACCACAGCACTGTTTGACAGCAGACTTGGACGTCACAGTATGAACAGATTTATTCAAATAGACTGAGGGCTCGTCCGGGATTTGAACCAGGGACCTCTCGCACCCAAAGCGAGAATCATACCCCTAGACCAACGAGCCACAAAAGAGGAATTTCCTTTGGACAAAAACGGAAAAATTCTAGAATTAAGCCAAGAAAAAATTGTCAATTGCATCTCAGAAGCTGACGAAAATATACATGAGTATGTTGCTCGTCGTTAATTCTATGAGTGGGCACAAACTTTCATGGGTTTGCCTCACAACCACAGCACTGTTTGACAGCAGACTTGGACGTCACAGTATGAACAGATTTATTCAAATAGACTGAGGGCTCGTCCGGGATTTGAACCAGGGACCTCTCGCACCCAAAGCGAGAATCATACCCGTAGACCAACAAGCCAAAAAAGAGGAATTTCCTTTGGACAAAAACGGAAAAATTCTAGAATTAAGTCAAGAAAAAATTGTCAATTGCATCTCAGAAGCTGACGAAAATGTACATGGTTTTGTTGCTTGTCGTTAATTCTATGAGTGGGCACAAACTTTCATGGGTTTGCCTCACAACCACTGCACTGTTTGACAGCAGACTTGGACGTCACAGTATGAACAAATATATTCAAATAGACTGAGGGCTCGTCCGCGATTTGAACCCGGGACCTCTCGCACCCAAAGCGAGAATCATACCCCTAGACCAACGAGCCACAAAACAGGAATTTCCTTTGGACGAAAACGGAAAAATTCTAGAATTAAGCCAAGAAAAAATTGTCAATTGCATCTCAGAAGCTGACGAAAATGTACATGGTTACGTTGCTCGTCGTTAATTCTATGAGTGGGCACAAACTTTCATGGGTTTGCCTCACAACCACAGCACTGTTTGACAGCAGACTTGGATTTCACAGTATGAACAGATATATTCAAATAGACTGAGGGCTCGTCCGGGATTTGAACCCAGGACCTCTCGCACCCAAAGCGAGAATCATACCCCTAGACCGACAAGCGACAAAACAGGAATTTCCTTTGGACAAAGACGGAAAAATTCTAGAATTAAGCCAAGAAAAAATTGTCAATTGCATCTCAGAAGCTGACGTAAATGTACATGGTTATGTTGCTCGTCGTTAATTCTATGAGTGGGCACAAACTTTCATGGGTTTGCCTCACAACCACAGCACTGTTTGACAGCAGACTTGGACGTCACAGTATGAACAGATATATTCAAATAGACTGAGGGCTCGTCCGGGATTTG
>CM047515.1:4279996-4282496 GCA_026122265.1 Ammodytes dubius | reverse complement strand
AATGTTCATTGAAATTTTTTTAAATGACGCATATAGTCTAGTGAACCTAATTGAACCTACTGAAAACCTAACAAATATATTCCAATATGATCAGATAAATAAAGCAATATTTTCTTATGGCTCTGTCAGTAATCTTTAATTTTCAACAGACACAAAAGACAAATTTCCTTTATATAAAAATCCCCATAACATGAACATTAAATGAAAGAAACCGGTATTCAAGGCATCATCAGTAGCCTATATTTTCTATTTTAGCAAAAGTGGGCTAAATTTACTTCAAAGAAAAAAACAATAATAGCAATTTTCTATCATCCACTCAACTGAAATATTTTTAAAATATAATTGGATTGAAATACAATAAAATAAAGTGCAAAAATCTATTAATCAAAAACAACACTTTGTTTAAGGAGAAGTAACATGCAGTGAAAACAAATATTAAACTTTAACTTTTAAACTTGAACTGAGTAAAAACTCTAAATATGTGATTGCACAGTAATGTTCACTTGTTTGAGGTTGAGGGTGATACTTGGTGGTGTCCCATCTTTTCCACAAGTTCATCAATGTTCGGGGTAAGGCTCTGAGCTGAGGAAATCCTCAGAATTGAGTGGAGGTGTTCAGAAGTAAGTCGACTTCTGTGTGATGTTTTGTTCAGGTTCATCAAAGAAAACAGTTGTTCACACAGGTATGTGCTGCCAAACATAGACAACGTTTGAGCAGCCTGGATGCGCAGCTGGGGCATTGTGTCGGGGAGGAAACGGGCGAACTCCGCAGCACCCACTGCCGCATATTTTGCCCTCAGTGCATCATTGCATTGGAGGTCAATCAACTCCATTTGGAGGTTTGGTGGTGAGCTTTCCACGTCAACAGCAAATGGGTTACCGAGCAGTTCCAACCTGCTTTTTTGTGCTTCAAAGTCAGCAAATCGGCGTCGAAAGTCAGCGGCAAGCATACCTATTTTATCAGCCAACTGTGCGCTCGGGAACGCACTGGTAGAGAGCTTCTCTTTCATGGTCTGGCAGCTGGGAAAGTGGCTCAAATTTTCTTTCCGCATCTGCGTCTCCCACAGAGTCAGTTTGGTTTTAAATGCCTTCACTGTACTGTACATATCAGAGATGACATGATCCCGACCCTGCAGCTGCAAGTTCATTGCATTCAGATGACTCGTAATGTCACACAGAAAAGCCATTTCACACAGAAACATTTCGTCTCGGAGTTGTGTTGTGTCTTTCCCTTTGCTGTCCAAGAACAGACAAATCTCCTCACGAAGCTCGAAACATCTTTGAAGCACCTTTCCCTGGCTTAGCCATCGCACCTCTGTGTGATAAGGCAAATCACCATGCTCCGTTTCTAACTCCGTCAGAAATGCCTTGAACTGGCGGTGATTCAAACCTTTGGCTCTGATAAAGTTAACTGTGCGCGTGATGATGCTCATTACATGCTCCATTTTCAAGGCTTTACCGCACAACGCTTCCTGGTGTATGATACAATGATAAGCTGTCAGCTCACCTGTCGCGTTTTCCTCTTGCATCTTTTCCCGTATCTTCGCCACCAGTCCGCTCCTGTGTCCACACATCGCAGGTGCTCCGTCGGTTGTCAAACCCACGAGTTTTTCCCAAGGCAGCTCCATCTCATTTACACATCTTGACACCTCTTCATACAAATCTTGCCCCTTAGTTGTGCCATGCATAGGACGTAAAGCCAAAAACTCCTCTGTCACGCTTAGGCTGGAGTCCACTCCGCGGATGAAAATTGACAACTGGGCAATGTCAGAAATGTCGGTGCTCTCATCCACAGCCAAGGAATATGCAATGAAATCTTTTCCCTTTTTCACAAGCTGCTCTTTTAGATTGATGGACAACTGGTCTACTCTCTCGGCAATGGTGTTTCTGCTCAGACTCACATTTAAAAAGAGTTGCCTTTTTTCTGGGCAAACTTCGTCACAAACTTTAATCATGCAGTTTTTGATGAAATCCCCCTCCGTAAATGGCCGGGCTGATTTAGCGATCTCTTCTGCCAAAATAAAACTGGCCTTGACAGCAGCCTGGCCTTGTGATTTGGCTTTTTTGAACAGAGCCTGTCGAGATTTGAGGCCTCGTTTTAATTCCTCTGCCTTTTGTAGCCTTTGTTCCATGTCCATATTCTTGTTTTTGTCCGCGTGTTTCGTTTCATAATGTCGTCTCAGATTATACTCTTTCAGTACCGCCACACTTTCTCCACACAGAAGACACACAGGTTTTCCAGCTACCTCCGTGAACATATACTCCGACTCCCACCTTGTTTGAAACCCCCGGTTCTCAGTGTCCACCTTCCGTTTTGCCATTTTTGATGGGTATCTGAAAGTTAATTTTACTGTGATGCTGACGACTAGCCTGGCGCTACCAGACCATCGTACTTCATTTCATTTGTACAGAAGGTCTGGAAGTGCTGTAATTGGCAAACGTTCACTCACTTGGAGGTGGGTGTCTGTTGAAGTTTAAAACTATTGGATCTGCTTAGTGCC
>CM047515.1:4047496-4274996 GCA_026122265.1 Ammodytes dubius | reverse complement strand
ATAAGCCTAGAGACCAACGAGCCTCAAAAAAAACATTTCTTTTGGACGAAAACTGAAAATATGTAGAAAGAAGCCAACAAAAAATTGTCATTGCTTCTCAGAAATTACAAATACTTGGATGTGACTTGAGAGCCATTAAAAAAACACTTGTCATTGGATTTTTATCTAAACTCTTAGGAAAATGGTCTGGGTACTATCTGGGTACTTCTGTTGGCTTCAAACCAATAACGGACTGAATTGCTTTTTTTGTCTGAATCGAAAAACGAACAGAACCAACACGGTCTCACTCCAGATCGTCACGGGGCGACTGTGGTCAACGTCACATTCCCGTCTGTCACTGACGTGAAATTCACATTTGACCTCGTCTGCTGACGTCGAGGGGGTTCAATTCACTACAATGTTCTGCCCATGGACCTATCCGGTGATGTTTGACGTTGTGAGCATCTTTCCTATTGGATAGTTTTTAGGAAGATTTTCTGAGAAAATGGCGGACATTATTTTTATTCTGGGTGGATAATGTGATATTTTAGTAAAGTTACGCCATTAAAAGTGCTTGTGTAAACATTTTTAGCGAGAAATGTGCATTCCACTTTCATAATCTTTGCTCGGTGAAAGTGTAGGATGTTTGGTTTGATAGTTATGATGAAGAATATTTCGCTATATAATAACATGGTTGCTATGATGGTTGCTATGGACGCTGAGATCAGCAGCTCGCATGCTGCTTGAATCATGGCGGACAACGCTTCTCCTCTCATCGTCACCAGCGCATTTCAACGGGGATATTTTTCATGACTTTCAATCTACCGGTAATGTATTATAGTATTTTGTGTCGTGCTAAAATGCACGTTATTCTTTTCTGTACTCCTGGAAGCAGAGAACAGCAGCTGCATTGTTCTTTTCCTAGTTTTTACTAGTTCACAAACTCAAAATTACTCAAGATTTAAATGCAAAATGTGCTTGATCAATTGGCCCAATTTAATTTTATAATGGCATCTTGTGAGTATTTATTGTGTTTTTGTGATCGTTGGCGGTCCTGTCTGATTGCATTTCGTTTTATAATCTGTTAAATGTTTATAGTAGGCTATCTCTGATTATGATTTATTTTTTTAACGTTCCTTTATCTTAATAATCCATAGTTACCGTTTATTTTTCGCTATTCTACCACGAGCGGGCTCCTATTAACTGAACGATCGCTCTCTATTTATCTTTAAACCTTATTTTTATTTTTGGTGAGAGCTGATTGAGAGCAGTAGCCTAATGTTGGCTAAAAGAAAATAAAGGGTTTTGCTTAGTTGCTAACACTTTAACAGTTGCCTTATTGCAAAATGTTATTCATGATTTATTTATTTTATTTTAATATGGCAATTTGCGATTTTTTTTTGTCGTTATAGCCTTTGTTAGGCTACATGTCTGAAGGCAATTAGCTTACATTTTATTCTCCGAGTAGTTTGGGATGGATTCACCATTACACATGTTTATGATGACATTTCTAGCCAGAAATGTGCACTTTACTGAACGTGTTTTGGTTTCAATGATTTCAATGCAGAATGGGTGCTGTAGAAGTACTGGTAGGGGGCGCTAATTAAATGTCAATATCAACAACTCCCTACAGGCTCCATGAAGAAGAAACCTGGAGTCAACAACACACCAAACCCATCGGGCCCTCTTCCTGTCCCAGGTATGATTGATTAACGTGGAAAAACGTGTGCTGTAGCTTCGTTTTTAGGATAACTGTCATTTTCGGTAAATGTTATTTATGTTTCATCTGACGGTAGGCAACCGAAAGTAACTATCAAAAGAATATAACACTAACGAGTATGCTATTTTAGCTTTAAAGCTAGCTGAAAGGCAAGGTAGCCTATTGAATTGATAATCAACCTATATATTTGTAATTCAGAGAATGTAAGTGAACCACTTACGTTGTCTGAACACTATCTTGCTTAGATTACTCCTTATTGAAAAATATTAAGCAAGTTAACAGTGTGGATTGTTTGATAGTTAACTAAATTGTAGCACAGTAGTTTAGCATACAGGTTCAGGAGTAGCCTAATGTAAGGGCCTTCTTTCAGACAGACAGACAGAGATGCAGACAGTTCAGTAGATTCTGGCATCCTGGGTTTAAGTCTATAATGCCTTGTTTCCACAGAGTAGAGCGGGTTGGTCATCATGGAGGATGTGCTAGATGTCGGGCTTTTGGCTCAGTCATCAAAAATGTGTCTGGGACAGTAGAACATGGGCTAACATTCTGTTTTCTGTTTTCATTAGGGTCTGAGGAACCATATAAAAAGCAGAATTATTGCCAAGAATGCAGATCCTTGTTCGTTGAGTAGATCAGAAAAAAAAAGTAAAGTGTTTCGGATTGTCGTCCTGTTGCAGTCTTATCTAGATACATTTTGCATGTAGACTCCAGGAAGAGGTAGCTGTGAATAATTTATTTCAGATAGAATAATACAGCGATAGGGTAGTACATGCACTACTTAAAAGGACTCGTCGTATTTGGTACTCACATTAACAAGTGAACCACCTGGATTTAATGTGTGTTGTGGAAATATTTTGTGAGAATCTATATATGAATATATACACTCACCGGCCACTTTATTAGGTACAGCTGTTCATTTTCTTGTTAACACATATAACTAGTCAGCAAATCACATGTCAGCAACTCAATGCATTTAGTGTAGACCTGGACGGGACAACTTATTGCAGTTAAAACTGAGCAACAGAATGGGTTAGAAAGGGGTTTTAAGTGACTTTGAACATGGCAATGTTGAGGTTGCCAGGAGGGCTGGTATGAGTATTTCAGAAACTGCTGATCTACTGAGATTTTCACTCTAAACCATCTCTAGGGCCTACAGAGAATAGTCCGAAAAAGAAAAAAATATCCAGTGAGCGGCATTTGTGTGGACGTAAAATGCCTTGTTGAAGTCAGAGGTCAGTGGAGGATGGGCATACTTGTTTGAGATGATAGAAAGGCAACAGTAACTCAAATAACTACTCGTTACAACCAGGGTATTCACAATACCATCTCTGAACACAAAACACGACCAACCTTGAAGCAGATGGGCTACAGCAACAGAAGACCCCACCGGGTGCCACTCCTGTCAGCTAAAAACAGGAAAATGAGGCTACAATTCTCACAGCATCACCAATATTGGACAATAGAAGATTGAAAAATCATGCCTGGTCTGATGAGTCTCGATTTCAGTTGCGACATTCAGATGGCAGGTTCAGAATTTGGCGTAAACAACATGAAAGTATGGATCCATCCTGCCGTGTACCATCAACCATGCCATGTTCAAAGTCACCTTAACCCCCTTTCTTCCCCATTCTGATGCTCGGTTTGACTTCAGTACATTGTCTTGACCACGTCTAAATGCCTAAATGCATTGAGTTGCTGCCATGTGATTGGCTGATTAGCTATTTGTTTTTATAAGCCTCTGAACAGGTGTACCTAATAAAGTGGCCGGTGAGTGTATATATACTGTATGTACATTCACACAACATGTGTTATGTATTTTGTATAACTATAGAAAGCAACCAGACTCAACAGTTGCGGCGAAACTAACTGGTGGCTAAGAACAGAAAACTCTGTCAAGCGATACAATCAGCAGATGCCAGAGAAGAAGTGCATAAAGGAGATGATGGTGGAAAGACGACTGTCCATGGTGGGTCATGCCAGTGAGGAGGACGGTCATATGGCCATGGGAAGTGTACAGCAGTGGTAAAGAAAAACATCTGAGGGAGAGTGATTACATTTATTCAGAAAATTAGTTTATTATATGTTCTTGATTTTGTATTGCAGCTAGAGGTGTTCAATTATCAGTCTAAAAATCTACTCAAGTAAAAGTAGCTCCTGTGTAGTGCAAAAAAGACAAGGGGAAATAAAAATGGCATGTATGCAACGCTACAGTGGCAGTTTTTTATCCTGTCCATCATTCCTTACATTTATTTTTTCATTTGTTTCCTTCTTTAACTACAATACTAGAAACAAAACATACTAAGGTCAAAGTAAAATTGCAGATTGTATAAACTACTCAAAAAAGTAAGTACACTAAAAAAACTACTCAATTACAGTAATATGAATAAATGTAATCCATTAAGACTTCTGCTTGCAGCGTACTGGTTAAAATGTACTATTGGCCATTGAGAGAACTCTTGTTAAGAATACAGGTCAATCATGTTGCCGGTCCCATTTGTATGATTTCAGAATCCACAAACATCGTCACTAAGAAGATAAATCTTCTATGCTGAAAGAGCAGCTGAAGAAGACAAGCTCTTGGTCCTTAAGGAGATGAGACAGCACTGCACCTAACTCAGAGGGCTAGCTGATGGCATCGGGAAGCTGATCGTAGAAATGCCTGGAGGAAAGAACTATGGTAAGAACATGGTGACCACACAATGGAGGTCTTCTTATGCTATTTGGAGATGGAATTTAAGTCAATGATCTTACTTTGGTCCGATTCTAACCTGGCAAGAATGACTGTTCCAATGTTTCCCTGTTTCATTTTGTATTTCCTCCTAGAAACTGTTGAGGGACTGCTGGTGTGCTGACAATAACCCGCTCCTCAACAAGAGCAATAATATAGGAGATCATCTTGGACCTCTCCTGGTCCACTAACACCTCCAGTCTGCTTAAAAAGGCTCATCAACGCTTTTTCCTGTGGACACTGAAGAGACCCCACCTGTTTTCAGCTGTACTGATGAACTTCTACCACTGTGAGATCAAGAGCATCCTGACCAGCAGTGTCACAGTCTGGTAAGGTCACAGACCATAAGGCGCTAAAGCGCATCACAGGGTTTTCAGTTTCTGCCATTGAGGACGTCCAAAGGAAACGCTGTCTGCTGCTCACAGCATCCTTAAAGACTCCTCCCACCCTGCCCACAGACTGTTTGCCCTCCTGCCCTCGGTAGATGCTTCAGAAGTCTCTGGACCAGAACCAGCCAACTGAAGAACAGCTGCACATCACCTCACACCCATCATCGCCCCACTACTCCTCCTGGTCATACACACACATCTCTTTTCCACCTGTATTTGTATTATAGTAGGTTCATATCACCTCAAAAAGTTATCAACCTGTACAATTTGTCCATATTCTATATATCTGTAGTCTAGTATAGCATGCTCACTTCAACTTAATCTGTATATTATAATCCTAAAAATATACTTATATTTATAGCATTTATTTATATTTATAGTATCCCATTAATCCAGCCATCCATATATACCCAATAATTCACATTTTTGTGTGTACTGTACATAGCACAGATTCCTGCACTTTCTGCTTATTGCACTTCTGGTGAGATGCCAAACATAATTTTGTTACTCTATACAATTTCGTTGCACTTTGTGCAATGACAATAAAGAGATTCTGATTCTTTGATTCTGATTCTTATGTGTGATGACAATAAAGTTAAATCTCATCTCATCTCATATTTCCTTATTTGCCTCATTTGTTTGTTGTTTTGACTGTTTTTGAAATGCGGCCGTGGATCCCTTGTAAATTACCTATATAAATGAAATATACTATAATTGTTATTATCCTGATAGACACATGGATGGTTGATTGTCTTATGATGGGAAACATTATTAAAAATTGACATATCTGTCTGAGAATCATATTGAATGCAAAATCGATTTAACCTTTGCTTAATGCAGACTAACTGTTAAATCTATGAAGGTCTATCTAATCTCAGGAATCATACTTTAAGTAAAAAAAACTATAATGTTATTGATACTAAGTAATCCATTTTATTCATGATAATTCTCTGGAATCCCACAAAGACCACAGCTGTCTCATTTACAATATTATATTAAAGCTTGCTCTTTTGTGTTGGACATTAATAAATAGTTTTGGATAACATTGACTCTTCAATCTGAACTCATTTGTAATATAATAGCATTAGATATAAACTTGAATGGTCATAATTCTAATACTCTTTGGCTCTGCTGCTAGCTTACTTCAACTGCCAACATTTTTCCAAATTTGAGTTGCACTGATATGCACCGTACATTTTCTGAAACCACATATGTTATCAAATTACAAAACACAGTTACACATATAGAAACAAAAAATAGATCAAGTGACCAAAACCATAAGAACGATAATCCGTTTTGTCATTAAACGCACCACAGTTTTCTTTACAAGCAGCAGTTGGAAAAACGTCTAAAATAGCACTGATAAATGTATAGGCCTATATTTATATGTGACCAACATATATTGCCACATAATGTAAACAAATGTGTTAAGTAGTACTTTCTCAGTTGAAAATGGGAGGAAAGTTGTTTTCTAAACCGTAATTTCACAATGCTCAGCCTAAACCGGAAGAACAATAAAAAACTACAAACGCAGAGAAATGCAATACGCAGTAGATTGCAGCGCTATATTGGTTGTAGTTCTAGTGTGTTTTCCCTATTATATGAAAGTTTGACCAGGGAACTTGCAAGTATATTATATGTATTTGGTAGTGTTAAGCACATATATTTGGTCAGATTTAATTTTTGATATTGTTAAGAGGGTGAAATCATGTTTTGACCCTACTTAATGGCTCCCAGTGAATTTTTTACCAAGGTCATGATAAAGGAGGTCAAGAACTTTCCAAAATAGTTAATCTCATGTCTCTATCACTTTTGGTTGTTTCCCTGTAAGCCTTCAAAAGTGCTTCAGTGTCAAGGTTCAAAGGGCAACCCCTAGGGGTAGGTTACGCCCACAATGTTCACAGTGACATATTTGTACTCTCCTGATCAAGACCTTTCCAATTACGTATTCATTGGGCCTTTCCGAAAAGTATTTTTTGCATAGGAAATTTCCTTTCCTATCGAGATGAACCGGAAGTGCTCGGCGGATAGGTGATCCGAATTCTCAAAATGCTTAGGAAAGGCATAGGAAAGGAGCCTCGATTCATCCTTTAACCCTCCTTTAGCATAGGTTACTCCTGACCAACCTATGCGAAAGGAAAGGAGATAGTGGTATCCCATAATCCTTTACGGCGGCAAGATTTAAAGCAACATGCCACCGCCGGAGTTTACCGACTCTACACGAATACGAACGAGAGGTAAAACAGAAGAGAGGAGAGGAGAAGAGAGGAAGATTTAACTCGGCTAAAACAAAATACACCCCCCGCCCCACACACACACACAGGCTAAAGATAATAAAGAACTCATAAAAGACCAACATCATAATAGATATTTTCGTAGCACATAATTTACACCATAAGAAAATAAAATACCAACTTCACATTTAATGAAGTTACTGGGGGCAGTTCATTTCAACATCAACACAAGTGTAGCCTCTTTTTATTCCACATGTGAATTGGGATATATGGGAGTGATTCTCACTCTGTTGGCGACAACCTGATTAAAATCAATATGAAAAGAACGCATGGATCAAACGAGCGCTTGTTGTAGTCAATTTTCGGAGAATAGGCTATAGTGTAGTTTCACGCTAGTGACTCACGTCAGCAATACTCGCCGTCGCGCAATAACGTCGGATAGGAAAAGTGGAGTCGAATTCATTTGAAACAGCGCTGTCCTTTCCTATGTTCGATAGGAAGCACCTTTCATCTCTCCTTAACCCCGATGACGTTTAGGGGTTAAGGTATAGGAAAGGAGGCTTATAGGTTAGGAGATTGGACTATTCGGAAAGGCCCCAGGTCTTCCTACGACAAAGTTTTAATTTTCATCACTCTTCATGCGAAGCCCCTTCAATATGTACTTGTGGACACCCTGTTTGTGCCAAGCTGTATAGCATCAGTCAAAACAGATTTAAGGGGTATTTAGTTATTAAATGTGTTCAAGATATTGATGGTTACCTTATCTACAGTCATACTTTTCAATTTGGACCAGTTTAGACCCAAATTAACCTGTAAAGTACATTCTGTTTCATATCAATATGTTCCCAATCACTTAAAGCCATTTAGTCATTGTGTCCCCTTCTTCAAGGCTGCCATGATGGTCCTAGATGATCCAAGATAATATGACAATGTACAGGTGAAACTCGAAAAATTTGAATATCATGCAAAAGTTAATTTATTTCAGTAATTTAACTTAAAAAGTGAAAAAAAAAATTATATAGACTCATTACATGCAAAGTTGGATATTTATTTGTTTATCATTTTGATTATTATGGCTTACAGCTTATGAAAACCCCAAATTCAGAATCTCAGAAAATGTATTTTAAATACAGAAATGTCAGCCCTCTATAAAGTATAATCATGCATGTGTACTCAGTACTTGGTTTGGGCCCCTTTTGCATGAATTCTTGTCTCAATTCCAATTCACTTTCCATGATATTCTAATAATGAGTATCACCTGTATGTCTGTGTGCAGCAACACAATTAATTTTTAATTGACCAAGATATGAGCCTTAAAAGTACAAGCACAAAGTAATAGGCCTATGCATGACATTATGTGATTTACTAAGGGCTATTGACGACACTATAGAAAAAGCCTACAGTCTGCTTATTTGAAATACAATTGTCTTTTTGTATATCATAGTTATATATGTACTATAACTATACATGTTTAATCCACAGAGACTGGACTTAAACACCTTCTACAGGTCAACCATATTCCATATATTATTTCGTAATAATTCTTGTATAATCCCTAAAATACCACAAGGGAAGAGATCTTATGAGACTTAAATGCTCTCTAAATACATGTTTCTTATGTTTGATTGATTGATTGAAACCTTTATTTATTCAAACTCGAAAGGCATTGAGGTTCCCCTCATTTACAACGCCGACGAGCGCACACAACACAACAACAACAATAACAACAGAGTGACAGAATAAAACAGAGAAACACAAAATCCTAGCAAGATAAAAAAGATCAAAAGAAATAAAAAATTACAATAAAAGAGCTTAAAAAATTAATTCAGTTAAAACAAATGCAGTGGTGATGGTGAAAATCAGAAATCATAGATTTAAAAGAAGAAAAAGTGGGGAGAATGGTCATATTGAAGTTGCTCTGAAGGGCATTCCAAGAGGTGGGGGCACTATAGCTAAAAGCAGTTGTTCCCAGCTTAGAGTGAACTCTAGGAACCTTTAAAAGCAGCAGCTCACTGGATCGGGTATTAAAAGACTGAGAGTTCCAGTCGAGCATAGCTGATAAATAAGGTGGCTGTTTACCAATTAAGGATTTAAAAATAAATAAAAACCAATGTAACTCACGTCTTAATGACAGGGATGTCCAGCCGACTTTTTCATACAGGGAACAGTGATGAGTTTTAAAAGGATCACCTGTAATGAATCTAAGGGCTGAATGGTACACCGAGTCAAGGGGTTTTAGGGCAGTAGCAGAGGCATGTCTATAAACTATATCTCCATAATCCAACACTGATAAAAACACTGCTTCGATTACCCTTTTCCTACAAATTTTTGGGAAACTTGATCTGTTCCGATATAAAAAAACAATTTTTTGACGAGATTTGAGAACAAGTTTGTCAATATGGGGTTTAAAAGTGAGCTTCTCATCTAGCCAGATACCAAGGTACTTATATTCAGAGACTTTTTCGATCAAAGAACCGTTTACAGCATAGATGCATGCACTGTTGTCCAATTCTCTAGCCCTAGAGAACAACATGAATTTAGTTTTAGTCTGGTTAAGGACAAGTTTAAGTGAAATAAGAGCATTCTGAAGAGCATTAAAGGACAGTTGCAGGTTCTCAATAACTGACTTTGCAGAGTCAGCAACACAGTACAAAATGGTGTCATCAGCATATAAATGGATTTGACAACCACTGTCAAGAGACACAATATCATTGATGTAGATGGTGAATAGCACCGGACCTAAAATTGAACCTTGTGGAACACCTTTGGTTATGGGTAAGAAACCAGATTGGATATTACCTAGCTTCACACATTGAGATCGGTCAGAAAGGTAATTACTGAACCAGCTACACGCATTTTCACTAAGACCAATGTTAGCCAATTTATCTAATAGTAAAGAATGGTCTACTGTATCAAAGGCTTTACTGAGATCAATAAAGAGGGCAGCACAGTGTTTACTATTATCTAAGGCAGAGACAATATTGTTAGTAACCAGAGTGATGGCAGAGATAGTGCTATGGTTAGTTCTAAAACCAGATTGGTGAACAGATAAAATAGTGTGACTTGAGAGAAATGTTTTCAATTGGTTATTAATAAGGGATTCCAGCGTTTTTGACAGACATGACAGTCTGGATATTGGCCTATAGTTATTAGGGTCAGTTTTTTCTCCCGCTTTATACAAAGGAAGGACACAAGCTGATTTCCAGATCCTTGGAATAACGCAGGAAGATATAGAAAGATTAAAAATGTGGGTAATACACTCTGCAATTACAGGGGCTGAAAGCTGGAGAAAGAATGGGTCTAGGTTGTCTTCTCCAGTGGATTTCTTGGGGTCAATGCTTAAGAGAGCATCAAGAACCATACTGGAGGACACAGGAATAAAAGAAAACTGAGGAACAGCATTGGTGGTAGGCATATGAACCTGTTGAAGGGGTAGCTGGTTGTCTGCTAGAGAAGATCTAGAGTTGTCCTCTTTGAAGATATGGCCAGCGACATTAAAATGTCTATTAAAACCAGCGCAGATCTCGGTTTGATCAGTAATAAAACTATCATCAAATTTAACCTGAATTGGAATAGAAGCAGATGTAGCAGAGCTATTTTTGTTGGTTTTAACCACCTTCCAGAATTTTGCTGGGTTAGAATAGGTGTCTGTGATCAATTTTAAATAATAGTCAGATACATTCTTCCTCACTAAGGATGTGCATTTATTTCTTAAGGCTCTGAATGCAGTCCAGTGTGAGGCGTCATTAGTACGTCTAGCAAGAGACCAAGCTTTGTTTCTAGTTCGGAGAAGAGATGTAAGTTCTGGACTAACCCAAGGACTGGATCTATCCTTAACTCTATACTTCTTAAAGGGGGCATGTGTATTTAAAATAGATAGAAAGGTGGAAATGAAAAAGTCTAAAGCTAGTTCGACATCAAGAATAGCCAGGGTGTTGTGAATATCACTATTATAAAGGTCATGAAGAAAGGCTTGTTTATTAAAAATGTTTAGGTTTCTCTTAATTAAAACCCTGGCTGAGGATTTTTTTATATGTGTATCACGGACACATACAATGGGACAGTGGTCACTTATACCTAATTCAAGTACTCCAGATAAAGATATTTTATCACTCTTATTAGAGAAGATTAGGTCTACAAGTGTTGATCTTGAGGGTTCTTTCAGGTTTGGCCTGGTTGGATTTGTGATTAACTGTGACAAATTTAGGTTAGAAGATATTTCTTTTAAATGATCAGAGGCATTTGTCAACCAATCCAGATCAAAATCACCCATAACTAAAACTTCAGAATTAGAATAGAGGGAAAGTAGGTCAGCCAAACGATCAATAGACCCAGCGTCAGCTGATGGAGGTCTATATACTCCAACAACAATGAGAGAATTACTAAAACCACAATCAATTTTGAGAGCCAGAAATTCAAAACATTTGGGTATAGAGATTGAAAGTAAAACAGAAACAGAAAGACAGGACTTAACATAGATGGCCACACCACCACCTCTTTGAGGCCTGTCCGATCTAAAAATGTTGAAGTTAGGCAAGGCCACATCACTGTCATTTTGATGTTTTTTTAACCATGACTCAGTAATGATCAAAATATCGGGATCAGTTTGCAGGGCTAATAATTTCAAGTGATCCAATTTCTCAGATTGGAGTATACTCCTAATATTCCAATGAATCAGCTTCAGTCCTTTTCTGCACCGAAAAGAAGAGTAGTTGACACAAGATGTTGATTCTATGGACAAAGGGTCAAGCAGTACAGCATTATGCCTATCAGTAACTCTAATAGGAATATGAAAGCGAATAGGGGCAGAAATTAACATAGGGAAATGGGTCAGGGGATGAGCTATGGGTATTACAGCCACAGAAGAACAAGGTGGAGTAAGGGGGCCGAATGCAGGGACAGCGCCCATACTAGAGATGACAGCAGGACCCGCACTGTCTAAGACAGTGTTGTGACAGGAAGACAACATGAGCAGGGCAGGGTCATTCTGGGGAAAACATCATTTCAGGCTAAACGCAATGAAGTTAATGAAATTCTTTGTTAATCTTTCGGACCCCTTCCTGTTCAAATGCAGACCGTCAGCTTTAAAGAGGTCACGCTCAGTCCAAAAATAGTCAAAATTGCTAATAAAACCATGGCCTGTTGCAGTGGTGAAGTTTTGCATCCATGTGTGCAAACCAAAAAGACGGCTAAAGCGCTCTGAGCTCTTGAAAAGGGTAGGAATAGGGCCAGAGAGAACACATCTTTTACCAAGGCTTTCAACAGTGAGAATCAATGACTCAAGATCATGGTAGAGTTTGAGGGAGCGCCTGGCCATGACGTCATTTGTGCCCGTGTGCAACAGAACAGTGTGAACAGACGGATAGAGATCAATGAAGACAGGTATCAGCTCTATAAAGTCAGTAGTGATCCCACCGGAGAGACAGTAAGTGATGGCGCCAGGGAGATGTACATTTCTGATGATAGAGTCACCAAATATTAGAATTTCAGGAGGCTGATTCTTACAGCCATTGTCATAGAATGACAGTTTAGAATGCAGGGAGACATGGGAGGGGCCAGAGTTATGCAGAGCAGTAGAAGAGGGATTAACGTCACCTGCGCAGATGACGTCATCATTGAGCGTCGGGGGGAGCGCACCTAGCGGGAAAGGTCGCTGAGGGTCTGGGAGAGGAGGCCAGTTTTCTGAGAAGGATGCAGATGAAGGGGATGCGCACCTTTGACGTTTGTCCTGGGACATCAGCGGGCTGGATGGAGGGGTGCAACGCTTTCTGCGTCGGGAGTTTGGAGGGATTGGCTGCTCCGAAGCGGTGCTTGAGGAAGTAGCCGGTAGCTCAGCTAACTTCTCCAGGGGAGAGAAGAAGTTTGACAACGGGATGGAATCGTTATCACATTCATCCATGCCAGGGGAAAACAAGGGGAGAGAGGCCCGCCTCCCCTTCTTAGCAACGCTTGTCCAGGGGGGAAGAGGGATATCCGATGTGCGGTGGACAGCATTGGCCGAGCTGGGATCATCCTGCTGTAGCGCTTCCACCCGGGCGAGGAGCGAGGATTGACGCTGGAGGACATCATCCAGGAGGGTCGCAATGGAGCGGAGCTCAGACTTCAGACAGGACATCTCATGATCCACCGGGGCGAGTGGAGGCATACTCGGACAGCGAGCGGGAGCACATAGTGTTGCGTCCACGCGAAGCGGAAAGTTACAGTTTGCTGGAAAATAGAACCCGAGCGTTAAAAGGAAGTAAGAAGCCTGATGTAAACTATCACGAGTTTCTGTTGGTTTCGTTTCTATACAGTAGGCTACAAACACCGTTACCCGAAAGAAAACAGACGGCTGTAGCTCTTCCTGCTCTCGGAAGTGAAAGTATCGAGAAAATGCAATAGAATACTTGGAAATGTGTGTTTAATATATTTTCAAACAAAGTAAATCTTTAAACAAACATGTGAAGCTGTAACTTTAATTTTGATGCAAAAAGAAAAGACAGTAGGACCTCATGCAATTATAACAAGTGCTATCCATGAGGCATCGCCAAGTCTCCTCGTCATTACAGCTTCCATTCCCCTTTCAGATGAAAACAAAGTATTGGCAGTTTACAGACAAACTAGAGACACCATGACTAACATCTGCTGTACCATATAATAAACTTCAAATTACAGGAAAGATACACAAGATTATGATTGTATTAACTTCCACTGTGACAAAAGGACAGAAAAAAGAAGAAATATGAGGCTTAACGCCGGCCGTCCACAGAGAAGGAACATGGTAAAATGGCTCTTCATTTAGGCTCCAGTAGCTAAAAACCTGTACACCATTCTTATTTTTGTAATGGCATTGTCAAAGACAGATGAGAGCAGAAATTTTTGGAAACACTTTACAATAAGGGTACATCAATTAACTGTTAATTAGTGCTTAGTTAATGATAATAACATTTAGTTCATTCTTATAGTTAATGATAATAACATTTAGTTCATCCTTATAAAGCATTAACTAACTGTTAATATTTAGTTATTGTGGGTAAGTTTATTCTTGGTTAGGCATTGTTAACTAATGCTTAGTTAAGAATGAACTTAGCATAACAGTAAGTTAAGGCTTAGATAATTCTCCTTTTCAAATACTAGCAACAAATACAGAAAGGACACATAAATATCAAAACAATCCCAATCTGGGGCGTTGAGATGAATTCGAGCCTTCAGCATCCATCTGCCACCCACTCCAAACGGCCATTCTTTTCCACTGCAACACACAAAAAAAGTGATATAAATTAAGATGTTATGTTAATGCATTTTACCTGTACCTTTGATCTGACTGCAGGAAGCACTGAGTATTTTTGGAAATGGAGTAAAACGAACATTCTCACGTGGCTTATGCCACTGAATTTTGGTTCTTCTCCAAACATTAACCCAAACTGTTGATTAACCAAACAATGGATCATTCTCACATCTGGTGAGAACCAATTAAGTGGAGCTATGACATTTTAAGCCGCCATAACAATCCCTTACCTGTTTTAAGTCAAAAAAGTGGCATATGGTGCTAGTAGCTTTGTCATGCCGTGTTGTCATATTGGTCCTTTTTCACAAAAATCACCCTTTTCTGTTATCATTATATATCAAACTGTAACATTTTGGCAATTTGAACTTTACCATGATCAGAAGTACTCAATCTGTTATTTTGTGAAACTTTGCTGTTCGTGAGCATTGACTTGCTAGACTTTCTATTGAACTATATAAAAAGGGAATGTCAAGTTGACATTTCACTTTGAGAGAAAATATAATCAATTGAGCTCAAAACCTGACACTAACCCTGCGTTCCAAAACCCATACTATTTACTATTTAGTATGGTAGAAAAAAGATTTAGGATGTTCCGATTCTTGTGGCCAGATTTAGGATGGTAAGCAATACCCAATATTTTTAGTGTTGAAAACAGAAACCTATTTGGGTGATTCTGACCCATAATCCAGTGCGCACCTAAAGTGACGTCACATCTACGGAGCCTCCATATGAAAACAAACAGGGATGCGACAGATTTAAAAGCAAGAGGCAAGATCAAGTTGCAATGTTGTGATGAAATAAATAAGTAAAAGTGTGTACCAATAGTATGCCTACTGTATCCTAACTATTTTTTTTTTTATCTTCAGATGTGGAATTTAAAATAGAGAAAAGAAAGAGTATGCAATTCGGAACGCAGGGTAAACCTGTTTCTAAGTATGCCATTTCTGTAATAAGAAAATATGAAATTATTGAAGTAGTGGATTAATTTAGTAGATCCCCTGCATACACATATCAAATGATGTAAAAAGGCACTTCTATGATTAGGTTGGAAACAGGTTGTCATTCTCTCATTCTCAAGAAATCTCGATCTGCGAAGATTTATGAGTATAACAAAAAAAAGAATATAAGAAGGTATGCCGTCATACATACAAGAGTTTAGTTTAGTTTGATTTGTGCAGATGAACAAGATTAAAATGGCAAGAAGATACGCACAGACATGCATAAATGCACGGGTGGGACAAAAGAAACCCCAAAGGGTGATGTTCCGTGCCCGAGCTCATTCGCATACTAAAGTCTAGAATGTTTGGCTAGTGTGACCACGCCATCCGTATTCCAGCACGAAACACCCCCTTGGCCACGGCACACTTGGGAGAGGTGTGCCAGAGAGAACGGCACAGATGCTAATGAGATGACACGCGCACACGCACGGATACGCAACCTGAGCTGGATGACGTAGTCCATGCGCGACCCTTCTTCCCCACAACAATTGTAAGCAATGGCGGCAAGAGGTTCACGAGTGGGTTCCGGTGCGATCGCGAAGTGGAGAGTTTGCTAGAAAATTGGGCCGGCGACAGTATTCAGTCGCAGCTGAATAAGACCCACAAAAATTCGGAGGTGTTTGGGGCAATCCGCGACTACTGTTGTTCTACTAATTCCGGCAGCGAGTACGCTTGGTGACGTATGTATCGTATAACGACGTGATGACGTATGTATAACAGAGCAATCGTGCCCGGGCCGTGGCGTTTGGGAGCAGTGTGACCACGGGCCAGCGAGGGAGTGGGGAGGGGCAATCGCACTGGAGCACGGAACAGGCAAACTTGCCTAGTGTGAGTGCGCCCTTATATATCTATGTGAAACACCTAACAGCTATTGACAACATTTTTGTTTGTCAAATTGTACTTTAAAAAATAAATTGGGTATCTCTTTGTTATTTGTCAAAATATGTTGACAATTAAAAATAATTAAAGTACATAACCACTTTTGCCAATCCAAATGGATTGAATACAGGAATGAACATGCTTTGAATTAGTTTACATTTTATCAACTTATTAAGCACATTTCTTTGGGGGTTAAACTTAGTTACAGAAGTCTAGATAAAAGATCCCTTTTGCATACCTGCTTCAAGAAAGACTGAGATGAATTCTGGAAGTGCTTTTAGAGAATTGGATCATTCCCCCAGGAGGTCAGAGGGCTGATCTTTTTGGTGGGTAGGTCAGGTCTGCTGGCTGTCCAATTGAGGCTACTGGTTGATTAGGCAACAGCAGGGCTACCTGGACATGTGGGGCTGATGGTTCCTGTACATGTCCTGCAAAGTATGTGGAGTTTAACATCCATTGGAAAAGAACAACATGTTGAGTGTTATAAACATCAAGTTAAATATTTACGCTGAAAGAGCATTAACCCAAAGGAAGCACTCAATACTCAATATAAGATTTTCTTGTTAAAAAAAAATCTCTTTCTTGACTTCAGCAGATAACAAATTAAGAATATTTTGCATTATTGTACATTGATTTTCTAAAACTTTCTATTCAACATTAACAGTGAAACAAATATAGTGCTGAGGGCTTCTCATACTTAAAAATAAGTAAATTCACATGAATGCTAGTGTAATAAAAAAAACATAGTCAAATGGCATCAACTATTAACATTCCCTTTCTGAATATGAATAGATGTTACCGTAAATAACAAATATGCCCTCCATCCTTTCAGAAAATGCTGATGATGTCTCCATCCAGGAAAAACCGGTCTCAATCCCAGGGCTTGCAATTTCTCCACCTAAAAAACATAGACAAACAACAAGACAGACAAGAATGTTGAACTCAAGCAAGATTATAGCAACAACATGTGTTAACAATATATGTCTGGAATCACTCTGGAGGGTAATAAGCAGCTGTAAGGAAGTAGCTCACCGCTATGCCACTCACCTAGGGCTGCAGACTGCTGTAAGCTCCATGATGACCAAGTAATAGACTTGAAACCTTGATGCCAGAATTGTCAGCATCTCTGTCTGTCTGAAAGAAGGCCATTACATTACTCGTGATCATGCTAAACTATGTGCTACAATTTAATTAACTATCAAACAATCCACACTGTTAACTTGCTTAATATTTCTCAATAAGGAGTAATCTAAGCAAGATAGTGTTCCGACAAAGTAAGTGGTTAACTTACATTTTCTGAATTAGGCCTAAAGATATAGGTTGATTATCAATTCAATAGGCTACCAGTACCTTGCCTTTCAGCTAGCTTTAAAGCTAAAATAGCATACTCGTTAGTGTTATATTCTTTTGATAGTTACTTTCGGTTGCCTACCGTCAGATGAAACATAAATAACATTTACCGAAAATGACAGGTATCCTAAAAACGAAGCTACAGCACACGTTTTTCCACGTTAATCAATCATACCTGGGACAGGAAGAGGGCCCGATGGGTTTGGTTTGTTGTTGACTCCAGGTTTCTTCTTCATGGAGCCTGTAGGGAGTTGTTGATATTGACATTTAATTAGCGCCCCCTACCAGTACTTCTACAGCACCCATTCTGCATTGAAATCATTGAAACCAAAACACGTTCAGTAAAGTGCACATTTCTGGCTAGAAATGTCATCATAAACATGTGTAATGGTGAATCCATCCCAAACTACTCGGAGAATAAAATGTAAGCTAATTGCCTTCAGACATGTAGCCTAACAAAGGCTATAACGACAAAAAAAATCGCAAATTGCCATATTAAAATAATTAAATTAAAATTAAAATTAATTAAACTGTTAAAGTGTTAGCAACTAAGCAAAACCCTTTATTTTCTTTTAGCCAACATTAGGCTACTGCTCTCAATCAGCTCTCACCAAAAATAAAAATAAGGTTTAAAGATAAATAGAGAGCGATCGTTCAGTTAATAGGAGCCCGCTCGTGGTAGAATAGCGAAAAATAAACGGTAACGATGGATTATTAAGCTAAAGGAACGTAAAACAAATAAATCATAATCAGAGATACTATGAACATTTAACAGATTATAAAACGAAATGCAATCAGACAATAGGACCGCCAACGATCACAAAAACACAATAAATACTCACAAGGTGCCATTATAAAATTGAATTGGGCCAAACATAAGCACCTTTTGCATTTAAATCTTGAGTAATTTTGAGTTTGTGAACTAGCCTACTAAAAACTAGGAAAAAAACAATACAGCTGCTGTTCTCTGCTTCCAGGAGTACAGAAAAGAATAACGTGCATTTTAGCACGACACAACATACTATAATACATTACCGGTAGATTGAAAGTCATGAAAAATATCCCCGTTGAAAATGCGCTGGTGACGATGAGAGGAGAAGCGTTGTCCGCCATGATTCAAGCAGCATGCGAGCTGCTGATCTCAGCGTCCATAGCAACCATCATAGCAACCATGTTATTATATAGCGAAATATTCTTCATCATAACTATCAAACCAAACATCCTACACTTTCACCGAGCAAAGATTATGAAAGTGGAATGCACATTTCTCGCTATAAATGTTTACACAAGCACTTTTAATGGCGTAACTTTACTAAAATATCACATTTTCCACCCAGAATAAAAATAATGTCCGCCATTTTCTCAGAAAATCTTCCTAAAAACTATCCAATAGGAAAGATGCTCACAACGTCAAACATCACCGGATAGGTCCATGGGCAGAACATTGTAGTGAATTGAACCCCCTCGACGTCAGCAGACGAGGTCAAATGTGAATTTCACGTCAGTGACAGACGGGAATGTGACGTTGACCACAGTCGCCCCGTGACGATCTAAGTATGAGACTGTGTTGACAGAACTGCCAAATTTGGGTCTGGGTACTATCGTATAATTCCTTTTTTCATTGATATCAAAATTTAAAAAACGGAAAACTTCTGTTGGTTTCAAACCAATAACGGGCTGAATTGTTTTTTTTGTCTGAATCGAAAAACGAACAGAACTGCCCAATGTGCTCCGTTTTTCGTTTTCGCCGATTCCTTTGATCCATTTTCGATTTGAATTGAAGAAGGAAATGACAGCCAGCTGATTCCTTTTTAGATTTTGTGCTCAAAACTAAAAAACGAAGTCACGTGGTGTCAAACAGGAAGGAGGTCCTGTGTCGATACTGTGGTCAAATTGTGTCCGTCAAAATAAAAGTCTTTGCAATGCTAGCTGATGTCGGAAAAGTTGTTGTTTAAAATGAAATAAAGCATAACTAAAAATACAGTTTTATTTATAAATATTTTGATATAGTTAGGCTTCTGTTATAAATAGTTATAAAATGTTATTTTGTTGGCTTTAGTCTATTGATTTTTTTTTTTTAAATATTTTTTGGGCATTTTTATGCTTTATTTGATAGTGCAGAGAGACAGAGGTGAAATGGGGCAGAGAGGGGAGTGACATGCAGAGAACGACCGCGGGTGGGAATCGAACCCGGGTCTGCTGCTGGGCCCGGCCCGGGAGGGGGACGCCTTACCAACTGAGCTAATAGACTAGCAGGAGGGGCCCTCAGATTTCCAGGTACCCCTACCCGAGGTAGAACAAACCTCAACAATGATTTTTTAAATCTTTAGAATGTCCTGTTCATGAAATTGATTCTTGAGCACTTTTATCTTTGGGCGAAATATGTTTTTTTGGTTATTCTTTAGAACTACCCCAGTCCCTCAAAAAGAGCCAAATTAGGCCATTCCGAATAGGGGATATGTGACAAAAAAGCCCATAACTTGGGAATGCTCACTCTTTTCTTCATCAGATTTGCTGAGGTACTAACCAGGTGTCTGTCCCACATCACCAAAAAGTTAGAATGTAATTTACCAAAACATTTATTGAAATAGAGTCCTGTATACAGAGCTTTAGTTTAGGCGGAAATGGTACTTTTGTGGTGATAGGAAAAGAGGGTTCCTTTACTTTTCTCTCAAATATCACCAAAACATAAATCCCTGCCAAATATACCATTTATGTATTGTCTAGGATGCTATTGAACAATAACCAGTGGTTGTATGAAGATATATATTACAGTTCAATTTCTAATGAGATTTTTCTAGAAGTACTCCTCCACTGAAATAGCCATATTAGGACATTCCGAATAGCCTATAGTCCAGCAGATATGTGAATGCATTGTGCTTTTTATGATACAAACATGAGCTTTGGCACACTGTTAGAGCATGCCCTAAGGAAGATTTCTGGCTATAGGGCCATCGCCAATTTTTCCTATGGCCCCCACGTCGGCCATTTTTTTAAATGGCCACCAGCAGCTCTTATAGTACTATAGACTAGCAGGAGGGGCCCTCAGATTTCCAGGTACCCCTACCCGAGGTAGAACAAACCTCAACAATGATTTTTTAAATCTTTAGAATGTCCTGTTCATGAAATTGATTCTTGAGCACTTTTATCTTTGGGCGAAATATGTTTTTTTGGTTATTCTTTAGAACTACCCCAGTCCCTCAAAAAGAGCCAAATTAGGCCATTCCGAATAGGGGATATGTGACAAAAAAGCCCATAACTTGGGAATGCTCACTCTTTTCTTCATCAGATTTGCTGAGGTACTAACCAGGTGTCTGTCCCACATCACCAAAAAGTTAGAATGTAATTTACCAAAACATTTATTGAAATAGAGTCCTGTATACAGAGCTTTAGTTTAGGCGGAAATGGTACTTTTGTGGTGATAGGAAAAGAGGGTTCCTTTACTTTTCTCTCAAATATCACCAAAACATAAATCCCTGCCAAATATACCATTTATGTATTGTCTAGGATGCTATTGAACAATAACCAGTGGTTGTATGAAGATATATATTACAGTTCAATTTCTAATGAGATTTTTCTAGAAGTACTCCTCCACTGAAATAGCCATATTAGGACATTCCGAATAGCCTATAGTCCAGCAGATATGTGAATGCATTGTGCTTTTTATGATACAAACATGAGCTTTGGCACACTGTTAGAGCATGCCCTAAGGAAGATTTCTGGCTATAGGCACCCCCAGTCTATTCATTTTAATTGTTAAAAATAAATAAAAAAATTAGAGGAGAGGTGAGGATTTTTTTTTTAAATTATAGGCCTACTGCAGTGCTTACCTTTGTGCGTATAGGCTATATGTTGACCCTGACAGACAGAAAAGTATTCAATTGAACACACACACAAACACAATTATGCCTAAAAATGTATTTGCGTTTATTTTCGATACAATAGGCTAGGCTACTTGAACAAACTGGTAGAAGCAAAGCTCTGGTAATAAGCAATTATTAGGTCACTGCATATGAGGTCACTTAGGACCGCCAGGTTCGACCAAACCCAGCACTGTGTGTCCATCCTGAAGTGTGGCTTTCAGCCTGAAGCACAGGGAAATTGTCTCTCACCATCTCTGGTCAGACAAACTTCATGCCGTTTCATAGTTCATATAAGATCTAGCCAGTTCCGTGATAGTAATATTACTATTATTTTTTATGCCATCTGAGCCCAATTTGAACATCTAACCACACACACGTCGCTGTGCCTATATGTTATTAGTCTGACAAACCTATGCTTATATAACGAGAATTAAAATAGCCTACTGTATTTGTATAGTAATTTTTCATGCAGTTATAAGTGCTTTGTGTATAGTACAGTGATCGTAAGAGTTCAAAAGACTATTCAGTTATTAATTCCCCTTCTAGTTCACCACTTAAACAGGTAAAGTCAAGAATGAACGGGACAAGAGGTTGATGGCTCCAAAAACATAAACATTTCATCTAATAATTTGTAAAGAATCCCATGTCAAAGGACAACAATAAAATTAGCTAACAGCTCAGCAGCCAAAATCGACATAGAGCTGTGCAACAAGCAATGTTGGCTTGTAGATATTTTTTCTACAATTAGAATACAAGCCTTGAGTATATTAAGTTCATCTTGTTTCTGAGTATTCAGCATGTATCCACAAACAGGCTATTGCTTTTAAATCATACACTTGTTGGTGTAGTAAAGTACTTACAAGTTTAAATTGAAAAATCCAACCAACTCGGTTGGATTTATCAATTTGAACTTGTGAAAAAGTACAAAGTAGCAAAAAGGAGACATTACAATTTAATTGGAAGTTTTGTTCTTTCACATTTCCTATTTGATATTATCACTACCTGTATACCTCTAAAATTCTAATTAGATTATCGGGTTTAACTGTGGATATTGTGTGCCTATTCCCAGGCAGTTCTGCTATAAAGCTTACCTTATGTGATGTGTCCAGAGGAACCGGTATTTACAAAGCTTCATATTCATCATTTCAATGATAAGTTAATATCAACCAAAGTGTCACACCATATAACATTTTATGCAGTTTGGAATGTCTATATTTTTAACACATATTGCATAAATAATTAGGTCTTTGTGCTTCAAAAGCAAGACTAATACATGTCATTTCAATACAAACATTTAATGTTTTTTTATATTTATGAATGACAATTATCACATCAACACACGATCAGTTGAAAGGAAAAGTAAGAGTTTACTCAACCAAGAACTCAGAAATTTGGAGCTTTTAAAAAAAATGTTTTGGATTAGGCTATAACTTACTGTATATATGGTCAACATGGAAAATACAAATTAACAAATTCAAAACTAGAATGCACTCACACTGGCATACCTCCAAGTATAGCTGTGTAATCCCTTAGATATTGTATTAAAAGAAAATGTTCAATTTTGTATCTGGCTCTAGATTAAAAATACCCACAATCCTCAGGTGTTTGCCAGAACAAGACTTTATAAAACAAAACTAGTAACTTATCCTTGTTCTGTGGCCCAATTTTCGTCAAAATCTATCTGAGCTTTTTGATATGTCTCACAAATAAACATGACAGAGTATGTCACCTCTTTGGACTGCAATCAATATGATTACAGTGGTTTGCGAAAGTATTCATACCCCTTGAGATGTTCTACATTTTGTCACGTTACGACCACACACTTACATTTATTTTAATGGGATTGCATGTGATGGACCAACACACAGTGGTGCATAATTGTGAAGTGGAATGAAAATAAAACTGTTTTCAATTTTTTTTATGAATAAAAATCTGAAAAATGTGGCGTGCACAATTATTCAGCCCCCTGAGTCAATGCTTTGTAGATCCACCTGTCGCTGCAATTACAGCTCCAAGTCTATTGGGTTATGTCTTTACCACCTTTGCAAATCTACAGACTGACATTTTTTGCCCATCTTAGCTCAAACGACTTTGTATTTACACTCTCACATTTGCACTGATTTCTTTATTTCTTTGTACCTACAACAATCACAATCTGAAAACTGGAAACCAATTTGTGTGCTTGAGTCAGACTAATAATGTGCTGTGTGAAGCTGTGACAGCCAAGCGAGTTCCAGGAGAGTTCCAGGCTGGTCCATCTTTAGAGATCTTCTCACAGGATGTGGAACGGCAGCAGGTGCAGTGGAGATGGAGAACCAGCTCTGCTATCTCATGGGGTCTTCTGGACTGTCCACCAGGGCCATTGCATATGCTAGGGGATAGAAACAAATGTTAGAATCAATTTAGTGATATGAATATACACATGATAGGTCATCCTCGACACCACACTATCATTTCAACCCCACATCAATAACATTACCCGGACTGCCTACTTCCACCTTCGAAACATCAACCGCCTTCGACCCTCCTTACCCCCCACACTGCCACCACCCTTGTCCACAGTCTGGTCACATCAAGGCTCGACTACTGCAACTCCCTCCTCTTCGGTCTCCCCCAAAAAACCCTCCATAAACTCCAACTTCTTCAACACTGAGCTGCAAGCATCATCTCCAGAATCCCCTCCTCTTACCACATCACCCCTGTCCTTCACCAGCCTCATTTGCTCCCAGTTCATTTCCATATTCAATTTAAAATCGTCATTTACACCTTTAAAACCATCCATAACCTTGCACCCACATACCTAACAGACCTCATTCAAATTGCCACTCCCTCCCGTGCACTCCGCTCCTCCTCCTCCTCTGTTCACCTCACTGTCCTCTCTGCCCGTCTCACCACGATAGGGAGCAGCGCCTTCAGCCGCTCTGCTCCCCTGCTCTGGAATGCACTACCCCTTGACATCCGCAACACTGACTCCATATCGCTGTGCAAATCTAAACTCAAAACCCACCTTTTTAAATCTGCATACCCCCCCTGATCTTCCCTTCCCATTTCACCATATCACAATCATCCACTTTATTTTAACTGTTTTTAATTCAATTGATTGTACTGTATTTATTTCATTGTACTGTGTCCTTGAGAGTCGTGAAAGGAGCCTTTAAATAAAATGTATTATTATTATTATTACTAATATTTAGGGATTGACCAAAACTGCTCACTGTACGATGGATTGACAGGGTGGCAAGATCACGTCACATTTCACCATCACTGGTTCTGGCTTCCTCTCATCTGCCATTATGGTTGAAGTGCAGGACAGCCAAGATGAGTCTGTGGAAAAGCAGATGGTGTAGGTCAGAAGTTGAACAAATGAGTTATCCCAGAAGTACAAACAACATGCAAACATTTGTAAAACCTAACTTGCTGTGTGTGGAAACATAAACACAGTTCACATTAATGATCACTCTCTAGTTAGCGTATATAGACCCGTCATATGCTGTACCACCTCGGCGCTACTGGCCTATATGAAACACTCTTATACATCTCAAAACACATGCTCTCAATAACAATACACCCTATAAAACACAATAATCATATTCACTTGCACTAGACATGGGACTCTTAGCACAATACTCAATATCTCTTCAACAGTTACTAGTCTAAATACTCATGCTAGGCACTTACATGTTCAATACAATACATGTTCACTTTACTATTACAGGGCCCACGGGTAAGTAATAGCATTTAACCTCAGCTATATGAAAATACTGTCTCTTTTAAGTGTAGAATTACTTATTTAAACACAAGTAAAGACAAGCATAAATGCATCAACTCAAATGACATAGAGCATCAAAATAACATTTCAGTAACACTGTCATAGTCCGTCTTGTCCTGTCTTGGTTTTTGTGGTTTCCTGTTTTATTTTGGTAGGTCTGTCTTGTTTCCTCCCCATGTCCTGTCTAGCTTCCCTCTTGTTGATTGCTGTTCCCGCCCCTAATGTGTTTCACCTGTCTCTCGTTGTCTACCCTGTCTTGTGTGTGTATATAACCCCCAGTGTTTCTCTGTCCCCTGTCCGAGCATTGTTTCCTGTTGGTGAGTCTGTCCCGTGCGTGTTCTATGTTTTCCTGGTTCTCCTGGATGTTCGCCTGTTGGCCTTTTTTGTTAAGTTTTTGGACAATAAATATCTTTTAGTTTTACGTCTTGCATTTGGGTCCTGTTTTCCTGCCTGCCTGCCTGCCTGCCTCATCGTAACAGAATGCTCGGACCCGAAATGGACCCAGCAGACAGCCTTTTTGAGGAGGAACTTGAGGAGGTTATTTTTACAATTTCCTGCCTCAAGAAAGCCTGGGAGAAAGGCCCCACACTCGACCACCGAGAGGCAGCCTTGACGCTGGCGCGTCGAGTTGTGGAGCTACAGCCTTGGGTTGAGGAGTTCCTGCCAGAGTGGGCTAAGAACTTTTTATACCCATCCAAGGTTAGGCCTCCCAGCTACCAGCACAATCCCAAGCCTCTGCCCTCGGTCTCCAGCTTCAAGCCTCAGCCCCCGAGTCCCAGCTACCAGCCGTCTCCGGCCTTAAGGACTATCAGAGTGGGGGTGGTGAGTTTGGATTGCCATCCATTCTGCGGATGCTCTCCAGCTCCCGAGTTGCCCCCGTCCTCCAGCAGCAAGCCCCAGCCCCGGTCTCCAGCAGCAAGCTCCAGTCCCCGCCTCCAGCAGCAAGCCCCAGGCCCCGGCCTCCAGCAGCAAGCCCCAGGCCCCGGCCTCCAGCAGCAAGCCCCAGGCCCCGGCCTCCAGCAGCAAGCCCCAGGCCCCGGCCTCCAGCAACAAGCCCCAGGCCCTGGCTTCCAGTAACAAGCTTCAGGCCCCGGGCCCCTGCAATCAGCATGCTAGCAGTCGGGCCTGCTTTCTTCGCCTTCCAGAGGGGGACCGCCTTCTACGCCTTCCAGAGGGGACCGCCTTCTACGCCTTCCAGAGGGGGACCGCCTTCTACAGCTTCCAGAGGGGGACCGCCTTCTTCGCCTTCCTCCGGAGGGGGTCCGCCCTATACCTTGCCTGTCCGAGGGGCCTCCTCCTCCGTTCCTGTCCGAGGGGCCCAGCTCCCTGTTGCCTCCCGAGGGGTCCAGCCCCGTGTTGCCTCCCGAGGGGCCCAGCCCCGTGTTGCCTCCCGAGGGGCCCAGCCCCGTGTTGCCTCCCGAGGGCCCAGCCCCGTGTTGCCTCCCGAGGGACCCAGCCCCATGTTAACGCCTGAAGGGTCCAGCCCCCTGTTAACGCCTGAGGGGCCCAGTCCCCTGTTAACGCCTGAGGGGCCCAGTCCCCTGCTTCTGCTCGAGGAGTCCTGCCCCCTATCCCTGCCTGAGGGGTCCTGCCCCCTATCCCTGCCTGAGGGGTCCTGCCCCCTATCCCTGCCTGAGGGGTCCTGCCCCCTATCCCTGCCTGAGGGGGCCTGCCCCCTATCCCTGCCTGAGGGGGCCTGCCCCCTATCCCTGCCTGAGGGGGCCTGCCCCCTATCCCTGCTCGAGGGGGACCGCCCTTCGCTCCTGCTCGAGGGGGACCGCCCTTCGCTCCTGCCTGAGGGGGACCGCCCTCTGCCTCGCCGGCCTCCAGAAGGGGGATGTCGCCCTCGCCGCCGGCCTCCAGAAGGGGGATGTCGCCCTCGCCGCCGGCCTCCAGAAGGGGGATGCCGCCAGCCTCCAGTAGGGGGATGTCGCCCTCGCCGCCGGCCTCCAGAAGGGGGATGTCGCCCTCGCTGCCGGCCTCCAGAAGGGTTCCCTCGCCTTCATCTTCGTCGCCACCGGCCTCCTGAGTGGTTCCGCCCTTGCTGTCCTCCAGAAGGGGTTCCTCGTCTTCGTCGCTGCAGGCCTCCAGAGGGACTGAGCCCTCACCGTCCAGGCCGTCCGCCTGAAGCTCCCTACCGTGCCCCTGCTTGCCCCCCAGGTCGGCCGCCTGACGCTCCCTGCCGTGTCCCTGCTTACCCCCCAGGTCGGCCGCCTGAAACCCCTCCATTCTGCTCCACTCCAGTTCCCTGTCCAGCCGGTCACCCCTGGGCTCTGCCCCAGGCCATGTTTTTTTTTGTTTCCCTCCTCCTGGCTCCCCTCCACCCACCCTGGTTGGGTTTGATTTAGGGGGGGGTACTGTCATGGTCCGTCTTGTCCTGTCTTGGTTTTTGTGGTTTCCTGTTTTATTTTGGTAGGTCTGTCTTGTTTCCTCCCCATGTCCTGTCTAGCTTCCCTCTTGTTGATTGCTGTTCCCGCCCCTAATGTGTTTCACCTGTCTCTCGTTGTCTACCCTGTCTTGTGTGTGTATATAACCCCCAGTGTTTCTTTGTCCCCTGTCCGAGCATTGTTTCCTGTTGGTGAGTCTGTCCCGTGCTTGTTCTATGTTTTCCTGTTTATTTTATTTATTTGTTTATTTGACAGGGACAGTGCATATTAATAAACATTTCAGTAAATATGCCAGATTTAGCCAGAAGGCTAGTTTCCATCTGCAGTCCTTGGCCAGATGTAACAATAGGCTCCCTAAAAAGCAAATAAGCAAATAACAGAAAGAGTTTAAAAAAAAATTAAAAAATAACATATAAAACAGATAAAACATTAATTATAGCCACATACAAGTATTCAGTAGTTCAAGCATTAAAATACATAAAGCATGCAGGACAAACAAGAGTCAGCATCAGACAAACACAAATTAAAAGGTAGACTAGGACTTATAGCAACATCAGATGTGTTAGACATCAAGGCAGTAGCCCACCAAAGCAGACAGTGCATGCACAACAAACAAACAAAAAGTCGACATGACCATAGTACATGAAGCAGCACAGGAGAGACAGAACGAGCTACACAAAAGCATACAAACAAGCAAGCAAAGTAAGTGTTGCAAGACGCAGGACAAATTCACAGACAGACACGCTGACACAAGGAGGCATGAGCAGGCGGGTCAAGTTTAGTGCTGGCAGGACATATTATCAATGAGCCACTGTTTCAGATTAGAACTAAATGACCGATATGTGTTTAGGTCTCTGATACATGTTGGGATGTTATTCCATTCACGTGAGGCTGCAACAGAGAAGGCTGACTGACTAAAGGCACTTTTCCTAAATGGAATAATGCAGTCCCCTCTCGTGACTCCTCTTGTGATCCGATGTTGGTTTGTTCTAATAGTTACAAATTCTCTAAGTGGGGGAGGGGCCATGCCATGTATGATTTTGTAAAAGAGACATGCATTTTTGTGCTTAATCATGTTTTCCCAGCTCAGTAGATTATGTTTTCTTAAAATTGCACAGTGATGGAATTGCCTTGGTTTTTTGTCCAGAACTTTTAGTGTTTGTTTATACAAAGACTGTAGTGGTTTTAGTGTTGTATGATTAGCCTGAGACCAGCTCGTCAGACAGTAACTCATGTGAGAGAATATCATTGAATGCATGTACATCATGGCTGCCTGGGTGGACATAGAGTTTCGAATAAATTTGAAATTGGCAAGATTGAATTTGATCCTTTTACAGACAGTTTTTACATGTGCCCTGAAATTAAAGTTGGAGTCCAGAATAATGCCAAGGTATTTAAATTCCTTAACAATTTCTAATTTTTCTCCTGACACAAGAACATCTGGGTTTACACTAGAGTCATTTGTTTTAGAGAAGAACATACCAACAGTCTTAGACACATTTAGTTGAAGACAGCACCGATTGAGCCATGCTGTAATTTTCACCATAGCATTTGTGAGTTTGGCAGCAACTTCGTTTTTTGTCAATCCATGCACATACAGCACAGTATCATCAGCATACATTTGAATGTGGGCCTCTGGACACACAGACGGCAAGTCATTGATATACAAACAAAATAAAAGTGGACCCAGTATGGATCCCTGCGGGACACCAGTGGACAGGGAGAGGGTGTCAGATTGCTGGTTATTTATTCGAACAGTTTGAGTTCGGTTAAAAAGGTATGATTCAACCCATTGACGTGCCTCAACAGAAAAATTAAAATTGGATAACTTGGATAAAAGAACCCTGTGATTCACAGTGTCAAATGCTTTACGGAGATCAAGAAAGACAGCACCAACAACGCCACGCTTATCCAACAGTGATTTAATTTTCTCAATGAAAAAACAATTAGCCGTCTCGGTTGAGTGGTTGGATCTGAAGCCAAATTGCATTGGATGAAGGGGGAATGAGCTATTGTTCAGGTGGTGTATGATTTGCTCAGCTTCACACTTCTCTGCTACTTTAGACATTATAGGGAGGATGCTGATCGGCCTATAGTTACAGGCGGAATGATGATCACCAGATTTGAAAATTGGCGTGACAATTGCAGATTTCCAAATACTTGGAAACTCCCCTTGGATTATTGAAAGATTAACAATTTTAGTGATGGGATTGGCTAATGATGAACCGATATCTTTAAGCATCGTTGAGTCCATACCAAATGAATCTTTTGCTTTTGAGGATTTGAGAGATCTAATAATACCTGTAATTTTTATTTCTGAGACAGTGTTAATACTGAAGGCTGGCTCCATTTTTTTGTTTACTGAGGACACATTAACATGATCAGTCGAGAAGCCCTTTGCAATAGTTGCTACAGAATCAACAAAGTATCGATTAAGAGCTACTGCTACTTCAGCTGGGTCCTTGGTCAGCTTTCCATTCAAGTCAAGTTCAATTGACCTTCCTGCGCTATGATGTTGTCCCATGAGTTTTTTTAACTGAGTCCATATTATTTTCGGATTACCCCGTGCCTCACTAATTATAGCAATAAAGAAATCAGCCCTAGCTTTCCTCAGACCTGTTATCACTTTATTTCTTAACATGGCAAAGTGATATTTGTCATGATAAAATGTTGTTCTAATGGCCGTTTTTAATGCAAGATCACGTTCTTTCATTAGTTTCAAAATGTCTGCATTTATCCAGGGAAGACTGTTCTCTCTATTCCTACTCCTAATGCTACGAGAAAATTCTGCAATTATACTCTGAATTTTACTTGAGAATATTTGACTGCCCTCACTCAGGTTTTTTCCAAACAACAGATCATTCCAGTTAAAACTATGAATAGTGTTTTTAAAACACTCTTGCATGTTCTTGGGATTCTAATGTTTTCATGTTCCTTAGTAGAGGAGCTAAATCTCTTTTTTGTTAACTTTCTGACCACAAGAGTTAGATTGTGGTCAGATAGCCCAGTTATCATGTTGTAAGTTTTTGAGGTTCTCTCCGGTCTGTTACTGAACACTAAATCAATCTGAGTCCTGGTGGATTGGGTTATTCTTGTTGGACCTTTAATCAGCTGTGAGAGATCTAGCCCATCGGTTATTTGTTTGAGGTTCTTTCTAATTGATCTATCTTCCCAATTTACATTAAAATCTCCCATTATTATCACCTCTTTCTTAAAATTACATTCCTTGAGCATGTTTTGGAATTTTTCATAAAAATCATTATTTGAGGAGGGTGGGCGATACATTACAATAAGAACAAAAGACATTTGTGGTGATAGAGTGATAGTCAAGCCAATACATTCCAAATCACAGTTTGACAGCAGTAATTCATTACATTGGATACAATCCTTCAGATAGACCATAACCCCGCCTCCCTTTGATTTCACCCTATCTCTTCTCCTGGATGTTCGCCTGTTGGCCTTTTTTGTTAAGTTTTTGGACAATAAATATCTTTTAGTTTTACGTCTTGCATTTGGGTCCTGTTTTCCTGCCTGCCTGCCTGCCTCATCGTAACAAACACCATATTACTCCAGACTGAATAATTGTATAACCTGGTGTTACTACTCATTGTATTCACTGTATATCATTACTGCTTTACTGTTGTTAAACCTTTATGAATTATACCTATGCACTGCCTTAACCAAATATAACTCTTCTGTAACCCATAGTCAGCACCAGACCTGTATTATTCTCACAATACTCTCAAAGAAACTAAAGCAAAAGCATTTAATTAAACATGGGCTCTTGTACAATTCTCAAAACACCTCTACTGCTCCTTTAACTGTCGTGACGGGGAGGGATGCGTCAACGGCTATGGACATTAGCATGCTAGCGGGGATTAGCTCGGCCGTTCGTCAATATAAACGGCTTATTCCGTCTCCCGACACATTTAACCGGTTCATCATGCTTCAGAACAGTCCGTCATCCCTCCCATGCCCCAAACATACATAGCTAGGAATAGTTATTACACTCGTCTTGGCCCCACACAGGACGTGCCTAGCTTAATAATTAGCCGTGTCATTGCTATCGGCGCCCGCGATCGTAAATAATGGCGAATACACATACATAACACACGGTCAAATTCAATGTTTCCTATTAGTGCCACAAGGAAAAGTCTAAGCTCTAATACAACACTTTACTAGTTAGGGTATCATATCTAACCAGCTTACCTGTTAATGGAAACATAAACACAGTTCATATTAATGATCGCTCTCTTGTTGGCGTATTACATTCATTGGCTTGGCTCGTCATGAACTGACTACCTCGCGGGCCGGGCGCGATACAGCCAAGTGTAATGCCTAGAGCGCCCTCTGCTGGTGAAGACAAATTTATTATTGAAGTTATTGCTTCTCATAATTAAAATGATTATGCCGTCTTACTTGAAGTTTAAAAACATTAGAAAACCAGACTTCCTGGTACAGACTTACCAGACTTGAATCTCTGACTAGGTCTGTGTCTGTGACCTAAAGTCCAGGCTCCAGCCACGGCTCCGGATCAGCTCCGCTGCACTGCAAACTGTGACCCATCAGAATGTGTGACCCTAGAGGGCGCTGTTCTCTTATTTATCAACTGATTTCAATAGATCATATGTTTCAACCATAGATAATATATAAGTTTATATATATAGGCCTATAAGGTTTTATAAGGTCTCACAGTGAAGTGTTTACTAATATGGTGGCCCACAGCTCAATCAATAATAGTTTCACAAAAACAGCCCTGGAATCATGAGATTATCAAGTATTTTTCTTAGCCTACAATTTAAATGAATGTGCTGTGGGCCAACGTAGTTAGAACACATTTCACTGTTAGACTGGGTTGATTATTCACCTTAAAAAAAACAATCCTACCAACCAGACTCAAGCTGTCCCTCTAGTAGGCCTACACCATCATATTCTGTACCATCAATACGAGAGTTACGTATGTAACTACGGTTCTATGAATTCTGGATGACTGCCAGAGGCAGTGCTTAACACTGGATGTTATCCATCGCGCATGCGCAGGTCGAGTATATAATATAAACAAAGTCACGTGTGACCGGGGATGACGTCGGGACGCCCGTCTATATTAGGCCACGTCACTTCCCAAAATGTCCCTTCAGAATCTTCTCGCAAGATTCCGAGTGACAGAGAACTCTGGCGGTCATCCAGAATTCATAGAACCGTAGTTACATACGTAACTCTATTAACACTGGATGACTATTACCAACGTAGTCACGAGGAATCCTGTACCCACCTATTAGGAAGGGCCTGAGGGTTCCTGGAAAACAGCTGCAGCCACTGCGTGGCGAGCAGCAACATTGACCCTGTAAAATAGGGCAAAGGTGCACGCTGAAGCCCAGGAGGCCGCTGCACAAATGTCACTAATAGGCCTTTCACACCAAAATGAACCAAGAGTCAGTTCCAGGCTGGTGTTGGGGTCAGTTCAAAACTGGTTACAGCCTTATCCCAGTTATGAACCGGTTGGTTTCACATCGACCGGAGACAGCCATGGAGCCGGCAAGAGAGCAACGTCATGACGTCACTGTAAACGTGTGTACGTCGCCCGACGCCGCTGCTCTTGTGGCTAACGCTAAAGCTACCGCTAGCTTTTAGCACAACAACAGCGGCGAATACGTCTTATTTTTACACGTGTTGGCTCTCGCTTTGCTTTCTTAACCAAACAGGACCCATACAGCGTATTCTCGCCGGTCAATTTGATCGCTACGTTCGGTAATTATGTTATGTTTACGTCTCGTAGTAGCGGTGTTTTTAAATATGGCGGGCATGAGGTTTGAGTTGGTCTGATTGGTCAGGATAATCCCTCCCCCGGCCGCTGGCGCAAGCGGTTCTTCTCAAACCCTGCTCAGTCCTGGGGTTTGAGTTGAACCGGTATTTACGGCCCGGAGCAGGCTCTCTGGCGGTGTGAAACCAAAACACTGGCTCTAACTCCGAACTAGCCCAGAACTAGCGCCGATTTTGCGGCGGTGTGAAAGGCCTATTACTTAGTGCTGCCCAGGAAGTGGAGACACTCCTGGTGGAATGGCCTCTGACGTTAGGAGGCAAAGGCAGTCCTCTTGACTTGTATGCCTCCTCAATTACCTCCACCACCCACTTGGAAAGCCTCTGTCTGGACAGTGCTTGCCCCTTTCTCGGGCCCCCGTAGCAGACAAACAGGCCATCAGACTGGCGAAAACCAGCAGTTTCCTGTATGTAACATCTCAAGGCTCTCACCGGGCAGAGTAGTTCTTCTGAACTAGCTTCCCCATCCGGTGGGTGTGAGGGGCCATAAGCTGCTAGCTGTATGACCTGATTATAGAAGGCCGAAGGCAGCCTCTTTGGGAAGAATGAAGGGTTAAGCCACAGTGCCACCCCTGTGCCATCTGAGTTCCAGCGTATACACTGTTCACTCACTGACAACGCATGAAGCTCACCAACACGCTTGGCTGATGCAATCGCTAGAAGAAAGGCAGCCTTTGCTGACAGCCATTTCAGCGGCGCCTGATCCAGGGGCTCAAATGGGGGGAGACAGAGGGCTCCCAGCACCAGAGGCAGGTCCCATGAGGGAACCTTGACAACCAGTGGGGGGTTCCTCCGCTGGGCTCCTTTAAGAAATCGGGTCACCAAAGAATGAGATCCCACCGTCTGGTTATCAACCTTAATGTGCCTGGATGAAAAAGCAGCCACATAGACCCTTAACGTGGAAGCAGATAGCTTCCTCTCCAGGAAGGACTGCAAAAAACGCAGTATCATTGGCACTGAGGAACTCTCCGGTACCTCTCTCTTAGGCCTTTCACACCGCAGCAAAATCGGAGCCAGTTCTGGGCTAGTTCGGAGCTAGAGACAGTGTTTTGGTTTCACAACGCCAAAGAACCGGCTCCGGCCTGTAAAAACCGGTTCAACTCAAACAGCAGGATTGAGCAGGGTCTAAATCAAGAACTGCTTTTACGCCAGGGGCAGGGGGCGGGGTTATCCTTACCTTCATGGAGGGATTATCCTGACCAACCAGACCAACTCAAAGTTCAAACCTCATGCCCGCCATATTTAAAAACACCGCTACTACGAGACGTAAACATAACATAATTACCGAACATAGCGATCAAATTGACCGGCGAAAATACGCTGTATGGGTCCTGTTTGCAAAGTAGGGTGACCAGATCCCAATTCACCAGATGTGGGACAAAGACTACGTTTGTGCGGGACAATGTGCCGTTTTTTTTAGCATAATAAACTTGTGTCACCACCGGTAATGCCAGAGACACGGCTTTCTATATTAAAAAACACTATCTTTAGATCAGTGCGCAGCAGTTAAGTTACTGTTAAACAAATAGAGCATTAAGGCTGCGGCTTCACATTAAAAGCATTTCACTGGCTTCACATTAGGATTTCACTGGACAAACGTGAGTTGGCTTTTATTTTGAAGTAACAGGAAAGTAAACCCACTGAGCCGAGCAGGGCGACACAGACAAACGGAGAGACACACACACACACACACAAACGGAGACATGTAAAAATAACATATTCGCCGCTGTTGTTGTGCTTAAAACTAGCGGTAGCTTTAGCGTTAGCCACAAGAGCAGCGGCGTCGGGCGACGTACACACACGTTTACAGTGACGTCATGATGTTGCTCTCTTGCCGGCTCCATGGCTGGCTCTGGTAGTTGTGAAACCAACCGGTTCATAACTGGGATAAGGCTGTAACCAGTTTTGAACTGGCCCCAGCACCAGCCCGGAACTGGCTCATGGTTCTTTTTGGTGTGAAAGGCCTATCTGAGCCTTACACCACTCCGCAAATATCTTCCACCTGTTAGCATAAAGTGCCCTGGTGGAGGGAGCTCTTGAGTCTATGATGGTCTGAACTACCTCCCGGTCGCATGCCATCAGAAGTGGATCGGGCCCCTCAAGGGCCAAACCCATAGCTGCAGGCATTCTGGTTTGGGGTGCCAGATGTGGCCCCCCAGCTGAGAGAGCAGGTCCTGTCTCCTTGGCAGGCACCATGGATCTCCATCCAGCAGCCTGTACATTACTGGAAACCAGGGTCTCCCTGGCTAGTTTGGGGCAACCAGCAGGAGTCTGTAGTTCCCCTTCTGAACTCTGTGTAGGGTTAACCCTATCAGTGGAAATGGTGGGAAGGCATAAAGGAGCTGACGTGGTCATGGATGTGCCAAGGCATCCTGTCCCATCGGACTCTTCTCTGCCAGAGAGAACCAGAGAGGGCAGTGTGTTGTGGACTCTGACGCAAACAGGTCCCCCTCTGCTGTGGGATCGAACCCAGTGTGACACCTTTGGCAAGATATGCCCTGCATCTCCAGGGTCGTAATGCCAGGAGGCATTGACTGGACCGCCTGACTTTCCTGGATCCGTGCACCCTCGGGTCTAAGAGGAGGCCATTGGTCCATACTTGGAACGGCCGCAAGTGGAGGAGGCCCAGTGGTACTATTGCCGTTACTGACGTCAACATCCCCAACAGCCTGAGACAAAGGCTGTACCTTACCCTCCTGTCCTCCCGAAAACGCAGGAGGAGCTGTAGTATTGCTTCTACCCACCGCGGAGACGGGCAAGCTAGCATCTGGACTGAGTCCAGGGTAATGCCAAGGAACAGTACCTCTTGGCTGGGTACCAGGCAGCTTTTTCCATAATTGACTGTAAGACCCAACCTTTCCACATGGCCTAGGAGGGCCGTGGTGTCCTGCTCCGCCCGTTCCCGGGTCGGAGCGCAAATAAGCCAATCGTCCAGATAAGGGAAGATTTGCATTCCGGTGGCTTGCATTGGTGCGAGTGCCGCACGCATGCACCTGGTGAAGATCCTTGGGGCTAGCGATAACCCAAATGGGAGGACCCTGAACTGGTAGGTGTGGTGCAATTGGGACGTGAAAATACGCGTCCTTTAAATCTATTGACGTGAACCAGCTTTGCCGTGTCACGGCCTGGAGCACTTCTGCTGTCTTTAACATGTGAAAGGGCAATACTTTCAGAAGACTGTTCAGCCCTCGTAAGTCCAGTATAGGGCGAAACCCGCCCTCTTTTTTTGGAATTAAAAAATACACTGAGTAAAACCCACCTTGCTGTGTCCGAGGATCTACGATCTCGATGGCCTTCTTCTCCAGGAGGGTGGATACTTCTTGGCTGAGGGCCTGTCGCCTTGTGGGATCGCTGACTGAAGTCAGTCTGATCCCCCTGAAAACTGGGGGCCGGCGTTGGAATTGGAGATTGTACCCTTGGGTTAGCGTGGCCATCACCCAAGGGTCTGTAGTGCAACTTTCCCAGCAGATGAGGTGCTGCTGGGAGAAGCGTCCGACGGCCGGCCCTGAGCCCTCAGGGTCTGCCCCCACGTCCTCTTGGGACCCTGGGGGGGCGAAACCCTGACCCCCGCCCCCTCTGTGCCTGGGGTGCTGGCCGTGTGGGAGCACGGCGGGGTTGATAGGATCGCTCAGGAGCAGGTGAGGTCCTGGGATAACCACCAGGACGCGCTGGCGGCAGAGGACGATTGGTGCCATTACCTTGTGGAGACTGCTGTCTCGGTTGGGGTGTAGGTCCCCGAAGGCTAGCGAACTGCTGCCGTGTCTGGTTAGCCTGAATGCCACGATTCAAGGCCTGTTGTGCTGCCGGGCCAAACAGCTCCCCGGAACTAAGGGGAGAGTGCGGAGGATTCTTCGGCATGGCTTTGATAATGGGGCCTGGGCCAGCCATACCTGGCGGCGCGCCAACGTAAGCGTCGACATCAGCCTATCAAGTTCTCTGGTCATAAAGGCAAAAGCCTGCATCGACGTATCACTTAGACTCTGCACTGAAGCCTCTGCACTGGACGCTTGCAAGGACTGCGACAGGGCCAGTATCAAATGTGAAAACGAGTTCCCAATGCGGCCCATACGTGCCGCTGTGTCATAGCACTTTGTTAGCAGGTCATCCGTAATGCGACACTGTGGCCTGGGACAGCGAGCATTCGGCCTCAACACCTCCTCCGGTGCTACAATGAGGGAGGCAATAGTCGGCTCTACGGCTGGCATTCGGTCAAGTCCATGCTTGCCAGCATTCTGCATCGAAGCCAAAGCCCTGCTGTCACTGGTGTGATGAGATAGAGATCTGGGGTCTGGCCAGCATCTGTGAAGCTCCTCAATATATGGCTGGGAGGGAGGCACAGAAAAATTCTCTTGTGGCGGGACACGCCTAAAGAATGCACTAGCTGGAGCGCATGCTGCTGGAGCCTCATCCAACCCTAACCGTGCCAGTGTCATTCGGACCACAGCAATAGACTCTATCTTACAAAACACAGGCATCTCAAATGCTACCTCAGTACAGATAATGAAGTCACGGCAGTACTCGGTACCATGGTATTTAATCCATTTGGCAGAAAAAACACTGGTTGACAATTCAGCTCCAAATTTGGACGCAATGTCTGGGCCATTTTTGAGCTCACCTAGCGGAAGCATTTTTCCTGGGCCTAGAGTTAGTCTTTCCTTGGTAAAGGATTCTCGATAGAATGCCATACAACCCTGGTGCTTTCTGGCTAATGTTTGTGTAATGTTTTTAAAGCTTTTTAATTGTTTCTTAAAGAAATTATGTTTGGCTTCATAACGCATGCACCACATGTGCAGAATTGGGCCAATGGTCCTTATAATACGAGGGTAATGAATCATGAAATGATGCTTTGGTAAGAGATTGAGCTGAGGAAATAACTGCTTGAAGAGTTGATGATGATTAGGGTTGCAAAATTCCGGGAATTTTCAAAGTTGGAAACTTTCCATGGGAATTAGCGGGAATTTATGGGAATTAACGGGAATTTTGGGAATTAACGGGAATAAACGGGAATTTACTCAATTTAAAGCCACCCAAATGCACTAAATTCTCCTAACTATGTTATTTCAGTCCAGGCAAACGTTCTAGACTGTAAAAAGCAGTTTTTTCAACTAAGTTTTAATATATTTATGAACATTTAATTTCAAATCAGATTTTTTTTAAAGTTTATTGAGACACCCAACTTGATATCATATATTGATTTTTACTAGACCAGGTTTACAGAGGCTTAAACTGTGATTTTAAATATAGTTGGGGACAATGTATTTTAGCATAATCTTGACTAAAACAACCAGATTTTATGTACACTTGGCAACTTGCACTTAGCACACATCCTACTGCAGGGGTACTGAGGCCATGCCCCCTACATGCTCTGTGCATTCCTCCATCACATGGGGGGCATTTGACTTTATTTATTGAATGGTTGGGTTCAGACAGATGACTAATATTTAACTCAACATTCATATTTTTGTTGTTCAGTGAAATTATTGATTGTTCATAAAATAATCAAAACTTGATAAAGTTCTTCTTACAAATAAATCTGTTCAAATGTAATGTTTTTTAATTGTATTATTTTGCATGGATGTCTGCCTATGACCAAACATAGTGTTTAAATGTTTAGATTTATGTTTGGATGTGAAAAAAAAATCATTTAAATTACCGACATTTAGTTAATTCCTATAATTTCCAATTTTGAATATTCCCAAAATTCCCGTGCGAAAGTTCCCGTGGAAAGTTTCCGGAAACTTTCCAGTAATTTACCGGAAACTTTCCACCCCTTTGCAACCCTAATGATGATCAATGATTAAGTGTCTGAGGTATATGGTCATGCCTTCTGAGAGGACAGGTGAAAAAACAATGTTAACAATCTGTAGAAGCAAAAGTAGAAGACGCCAATAACCATCACCTGTCTGAAATAAATCACCAAAAAGCAAAGGCATGTTGCGCAATATGCACCAGGATTGTATAGCATTCAGTCCCAAATCATTACTTCCATCAAGCATTTTTACTCTAGGTGGTCGATTTCGCTGTTGATTATAACCATAGTCAAAAGCATGTATTCTACCAACCAGTTGTTCGGCATTCAGGAAGTTGCCCTGAATGTACTGTAAAACAAGTTTGACCTCAAACTGAGCAACCCCGTCTAAGATATCATGCATTATATCTACAGAAAAGTTGTTGGATGTGTTAAAATACTGTAGCGTATTCAACAGACAAGTACGTTTCACACCATATGTATGAGGTAGCGTAGAGTTAGTTTGTAAAGTTTGACAGTGCTGGGTGTGCATCTCAATAGTTCTTAATACAACTTCAGGATTATTTTCACAGAACACAGTTTGAAAACAAGTTTTCTCAAGGAGACAGAAACGACAGCAATAGCGAGCACTAAATGATTCCACAAAGCCAAACAGACCATGCAAACCCAAATTATCCCCAGTGACCTGGACAATGGTACCATGAATAACACTTTCAGACATGGAAATGTTAAGTCCCTCTGTCTCAAGTACTTTTATATCATTCACCAGTGGTTCAAGTATCAGATTAAAACCATAACGTTTTATGTCCTGTGCGTGGAAAAGAGCACATAAATGAATATTAATCAAAGCTGAATTAAAGATTGGGGGAAAATTTCTCAGAGTGAAATATATAGCCCCAATTTATGGATACCCTTTTTAGAGCCCAAGGGATTTGCTGTTTAAAAGTCGTCATAAAACAGTTGAATCTGCAATGCATCGTTCTCTTTAGAAAATAACGGATTTTCTTTAAAATAGTTGGCATCTCTTATGTCTGTATAAACAACTTCTTTGGGAAAGTGCCTGGGCTTGAACATGTTGGTCAGTTCTAGGTTATCAAACATGTTCTTAAGCGTTTCTAGGATGGGAACATATGAAAACTTATCTGTTATAATGACCTGGTCAGATATGTCCCAGTAGATTTGTTTCTTCTGCTGTCAAATCTTGTGCCGAGCACCTTTTCAACAGGTTCAACGTTTCCCCATTTCTCTTTGAAGTGTTTGTTTCGTTTGGTTTCTGTATTCAAGCATGTGAAGGGTTCTATTTCGTTCCTACTGACCGCCAGAGGCGGTGCTTATAGCACTGGATGTTCCATTGCGCGCATGCGCAGGTCGAGATCTTTATACCAACAAAGTCACCTGTGACACCCGGGTGACTCCGGGAATGTCTATATATTCCGGAAGTCACCGAGGTTCTGTTCCTCTATTTTCTCGCGGATAGCAGGTCGCACACATTGTGTGCTAATATACCACTAGCTTGTCGCAAGTAGCTCGTACCCAAGGGTTGGTGCTTCGATTTGACTCGACCACCAAGGGCTGCGACTTGCAATTCGTTCGACTTGGAAGGGGTGAGTAAGCTACGCGTAGCCCGAGAGGCTACCGCAGAAGCTGATATCACCTTTCCACCTTGCTTTGATTAGATCAGCGGCGGCTTCACAGTCGCCGTGTTATTCTTCGTTCGCACCGTGGCTTATGTGTTTCGCTAAGCCCGGGTGCTAATTGTATGCTCGAAGGTATTGTCTTCTAGCATTGTGCACTGTTGATCGGGGGCTACGTTCGCCCCGACCGGTGCGTACTTTGATTTAATCGACAGCGAGCGACTTGGGGGTACCAAGCCGCCGCCAGTACTTTGTAGCATTGTGAGTAGCCTAGGGCAGTTGCATAGGCTACTTAATTTGCTCGGCAGGTGAGCCGCCACAGTACTTTGTAGCATTTTCGCCGTTGCTTGTGTGTTTTTCGCTAGCCGGTTGCTAATTGTATGCTCGAAGGTATTGTCTTCTAGCATTGTGCACTGTTGATCGGGGGCTACGTTCGCCCCGACCGGTGCGTACTTTGATTTAATCGACAGCGAGCGACTTGGGGGTACCAAGCCGCCGCCAGTACTTTGTAGCATTGTGAGTAGCCTAGGGCAGTTGCATAGGCTACTTAATTTGCTCGGCAGGTGAGCCGCCACAGTACTTTGTAGCATTTTCGCCGTTGCTTGTGTGTTTTTCGCTAGCCGGTTGCTAATTGTATGCTCGAAGGTATTGTCTTCTAGCATTGTGCACTGTTGATCGGGGGCTACGTTCGCCCCGACCGGTGCGTACTTTGATTTAATCGACAGCGAGCCGCCACGGTACTTGTAGCATTACGAGTAGCCTAAAGCAGTTGCATAGGCTACTTAATTTGCTCGTCAGGTGAGCCGCCACAGTACTTTGTAGCATTATCGCCGTTGCTTGTGTGTTTTTCGCTAGCCGGTTGCTAATTGTATGCTCGAATGTATTGGCTTTCTAGCATTGTGCACTGTTGATCGGGGGCTACGTTCGCCCCGACCGGTGCTTGCTTTGATTCAATTTGCTCGTCAGGTGGGCGGCTTCGGTCAGAAGTCTCTTTCACTGTTGTAGTTGAGCTGTGTCGCACCAATCGTGTGCTCTCACCTAAGCCTTGCGTTGCATAGCTTACTTTATTTGCTTGCCAGTGGGTGAGCCGTGCCACACACTAGTATGCTGTTGTATACAGCTGTATACTGCGCCGGTGGACAAATTAGTTTTCTAAATCGCCTTCACCGTGTTATTTAGCCGTGTCACACTGTTGCTCGTGTGTAGGCTGCTGTAGTGTGTCGCCAGTTGGCAGCTTAGTTCACACCGTTATTATAGCCGTGTTGCAGGAATAGCATTTGGCTAATTCTAGCATTTTTTAACCCATGTATGACCATGTGGTTTATTGATTTGCACTGTCCCCTTCTTAAGTAAAGTGCGCCGGTGGACGAATTAGTTTCCTAAATCGCCTTCACCGTGTTATTTCAGCACTATCCCCTTCTTAAGTAAACTGAGTAGGGACTGTGTTATGTAGGGGGTCGTGGGTGCGCTCTCGTAAAGCTCGATTGCCTAGCCTACTGTAACTTGCTAGCGCCAGTGGGCGGCATAGTTACACCTCCACGGTATTATTCTAGCGGTGTCGCACCGTGGTTCGGGTGCTCTCGCTGAAGCCCGGTTGCATACCTTATTCGGATTACACATTTTAATTGGCTCGACACGTCGCGTTGTTGCTTGGGCGTTCTCGCCCAGAGCTCGATTGCCTAGCCTACTGTAATTATGCTCGCCAGTGGGCAGCATAGTTTTACACCGCCACTGTATTATTCTAGCGGTGTCGCACCGTGGCTCGGTTGTTCTCGCCTGAAGCCCGGTTGCATATACGTTAGTTGCTACTAGCCAGTGAGCGTCTTGGGGTCCAAGGAGCACCTTCACTGGGTTATTTTGGCTGTCACACCGTTGTCGTGTCAGCACAGACTACTGCATTTGCCCGCAGTGGGCGGCATGGTTTACACCGCCACTGTATTATACTAGCGGTGTCGCACCGTGGCTCGGTTGCTCTCGCCTGAAGCCTGGTTGCATACCTTAATCGGATGCATATTTTAATTGTCTCAACAGGTTGCATTGTTGCTTGGGTGCTCTCGCCTAAAGCTCGATTGCCTAAAGCCTACTGTAATTATGCTCGCCAGTGGGCAGCATAGTTTTACACAACAGGTCGCATTGTTGCTCGGGGGCTCTCGCCCAGAGCTCGATTGCCTAGCCTACTGTAACTTGCTCGCCAGGGGGCGGCATGGTTACACTGCCAATGTGCTATTCTAGCGGGGGCGCTATAGTTGCACCGCCGCTGTATTAGCCGCTGTATTAAGTTCTAATTTCTTTTTGCTAGCTTTGCTGCACTGCTGCTTGGGTGCTGTGTCGCCTAGGCCAGTGCTACTTGATTAGTTGCCAGTGAGCGGCTGGGATAGCGCCGCCACGGTGAGTTCTAATTATTCTGCTAGCTGTTGCGCTGTGCTCGGGTGGTGAGTTCGCCGGGGCCGGTTGCTTACTTTGATTATCAGTGAGCGGCGTGGGCAGTAGCCGCCGCCGCGGTATTTGCTAGCTTTGCTGCACTGCTGCTTGGGTGCTGTATCGCCTAGGCCAGTGGCGTACTTCATTATCGTTTTGCAGGGGCGTCGTGCTCGGGTGCTCTCGCCTAGGGCGCGATTGCCTAAGCCTGCGTTAACTTGCCTCCAGTAGGCGGCTTGCGGGTAGCAGAGTCGCCTTCAAGGGGTTAATTTGGGCTGCACACCGGTGCTCGGTGCTCTCACCTAGAGCCCGGCTGCATAGCCTACTAACTAATTTGCTATTTTCTAATTAGTTACTGAATAGGGTAATTAAGTTTGCCATTATGTCAAGCGCCCATAATTGTGTAGTCAGACGCATATTTCGTTGGCTCAACAGTGGCCAGCTTACGCCTTACATGACCTCCATACAGGGCCATGACAAGTGCCCTGCAGGTCTCAGGGTTGAGCACCTGAGGGAAGCGCGGTCAGGTAACCCATGCATGAACTATAGTTTCATGTCTCAGGCACTTAGGTTGCTAGGTAGAGGCTCTTCTACTAGCCTCCAACCAGTTCATGGTACCAGTGCAGTGAATAACCTGCGGCTGTGCATCCTTCCTACTCGGGGGATGACATGCTGTCCACAGCTGCGTCCTGTAGTCTCTTACAGGTGGGCAGCTCGGCTAGAAAGTCAGTGTCTGTCCGTGACTCGCCAAGTATGGGGTTAGATGAAGCTCTGGTTTCATCTGCACCCACAAATGCCTTCTTCGGCAGGCCCTCAATCCTCCGTTTCTGTGTGCCTCCCTCTGAGCCTTATTCCGGCCCTCGGCCCAGTGCCGGATTTCAGGCGACCTCCTTACTAGGAGTTACGACATTGCTGCCTGTGGGGGCCATCTGGGAATTTGCTTTCTCACACAGTCCTGGCTCGGTCGCAAACCATACAGGGGTCAGGTGCTGGTCACTCAGCACGGACTCTCAGTGACGCTTCACTGCAGACTTTGCATTATGACTTAGGGAGCTCATAATAATAATAATTTGAATTTATATAGCGCCTTTCAAGGTACCCAAGGTCGCTTCACAAGAAAAGGGCTAGGCAGGTTGATCAGCTGTGACGTGGCGCGCCGCCAGGGTTGGTGGCGCAGTCGTCCCAGTCGGAGGTGTGTCGACAGACCCTCCGTTCTCTCCAGTGATCCCAGGCCAGACGTTCGGCCAGCTGCTCTTCAGGTCCCAGAGCAAAGTGTTCAGGTTGACCAGGCTAGACAGTAGTTGCACGCTGCGACGTGCACCTCTGCCTGATTCCAGGCCGGGAACCTCTGTGGTACCCCGTGCCAATAGCTTCATCCACGTTCAGGTGGACAATCAAGGGGCCAGTGCTTCTCAGCACATTCTGTACAGCGCCGTAACACTGCGCTACAGCTGCATTTCAGGCGCCAGGAGGTCGGCGTCCAGTCTCCGCCCTCCCCCAGAGTCCTTGGGGGTGCTACCCGATGCTCGGTAGGTTCTACTCAACCGAAGTTTATGTACCAGGAGGTGGGGCGGGGTCGCCCCGTTCTGGACTAAGACGGCGGAATCAGTGCCTCACGATTCTTCCTTTCCCCATGCTGCGTGTTGCAGGGGTCCTCCAATCTATCGCTCAGGCGGACTGGGTTGTGTCATAGCCTGAAAGATGCTACTTTCAAGTCCCTACTGCCCAAAGTCACAGGTGGTCCTCCCCTTTGCATTTCTGGGCAAGGGGTGTACCAGTCAGGGTTCTTCCGTTGGGCGTCCCTGGCTCTGCGTATATTAAACAGTGTGTGGCAGCATCCCTGCCACCGTTACAGCTCAGCTGGTGCTCGAGTCGGCGGCCATGCGAGCCTGCCTTTCTCCATAGCGCGTAGCTACCGTTCAGCGGCTACTACAGCACTTCAGGCAATGGAGGCTGCTGGAGTACAGCCTCTTCCTTTGATTGATAGGTATGCTGACCTCAGCATTATCTAATTATCATTATCTAAGCTGTCCAAGTTCCAGGTGTCCGGAACACAGCGATAGGAAAGGGCCACCCCCGGGGAGTGGAGACTCCATCCGGAGGTGGTGGGCATGATTGGGACAAGTATGGCAGGGCAGTGGCGTATCTCTTTGCTTCCGAAGAGATGACCCACTGTTCCCCTGGGTTCTCCTAGATGGAGAGGACCAGTCCCCTAAGGCAGGATGCTCTGGCTAACGCTTGGCCAGTCAGCCTGCTTTATGCATTTCCTACAATTCTTTTGTTACTGACAACACTGGATGGGGTCCAGCATTGCAGTTACAGCCTACGTTTGGTGGCTCCACATTGGCCAGGAAGGCCATGGATCCCAGCGTTACTAAACTCCTCAAGGAGAGCCTTGGTGCCTTCCAGGGAGACAGGACCTTCTGTCTCAGGTAGGCGGACACATGTGGCACCCGAACTCGGGGCGCCTGCAGCTGTGCGTGGGGTTCCTGGTAGCCAGGACCCACTGTGACGTATTGCGACCAGTCAGAGGTCCATACGTTTTTGACTTCAGGGGCACTCTCCACTACATGGCACTATGCAAACAGGTGGAAGCTGTTTTCACAGTGGTGCATGGCACATGGCGAAGTCCCATGGACTTGCTCAGTGATAGTGATACACACACTTTCTGCAGTCTGTGTTGGGCAGCAGGAGAGCTGCTTCCACCCTGTGCGTCTATGTGGCTGCGATATCGGCCGCACATGCAGGGGTGGATAACCAGACGGTAGGGTCCCACTACCTAGTCAGGCAGTTTCTGAAGGGAGGCCAGAGGCTTCATTCAGCCACCATGACCCCTGAGGGCACCCTCATGGGACTTGCAAGTAGTCCTGAGGGCCTTAGGTCTACCCCATTTGGGCCGCTGAGTCAGGCAGACCTGACGCGGCTGTCTATGAATATGGCATTCGTCCTTGCCGTTGCGACTGCAATCGGTCGGTGAACTCCATGCCTTGTCAGTAAGCCAGGCGTGCTTGCGCTGGCGTGTAAAAGGGTCAGGAGTGGTGCTCTCGCCAAATCCATCCTTCCTGTCCAAACGATTGTCTTCCTCCATGTAGACCAATCGATCGAGTTGGCTGCTTTCAATCCCCTGGGCTCACCAGGGGGTGCAGAAGGAATGTCAGACCCACTGTGCCCGATGCGGGCGCTTAGGGCATAGGTTGTGGCAACAACCAGCTTGCGTAAGACAAATACCTCTTTGTCTGCTATGGGAGCCGCAGGAAGGGGGCTGCCCTGCCCAAACAGAGACACTCCCACTGACTTGTGGATGTGGTCCTGAATGCATATAGAGCACAGGGGCTCCCCATGCCTTGGCCGTTGAGTGCCACTCTACCAGGAGTATGGCTGCATCATGGGCTGCCTTGAAGCGGATTTCACGGCAGGACATTTGCGCCACGGCTACATGGTCTTCATCATGTGCGTTGCGCGGCTCTACAGAGTAAATGTTGCTGCACCTCATCCGGTGGAATGACAGCTGTCTTGTTGATGGCTGCAAGCCCTTAATTGATGAGTACTCTTCGTGACCTTTTTGGTATAAGTCATCCAGTGCTATAAGCACCGCCTCTGGCGGTCAGTAGGAACGAAATAGAACGATAGTTACGTATGTAACTACGGTTCTATGAGTTCCGGATGACCGCCAGAGTTCTCTGTCACTCAGACTTCTCAGACACCGCGAGAAGATCCAGTGGAACAGAACCTCGGTGACTTCCGGAATATATAGACATTCCCGGAGTCACCCGGGTGTCACAGGTGACTTTGTTGGTATAAAGATCTCGACCTGCGCATGCGCGCAATGGAACATCCAGTGCTATAAGCACCGCCTCTGGCGGTCATCCGGAACTCATAGAACCGTAGTTACATACGTAACTATCGATTTCCATTTTCCAACTGTTTGAAGGATTCCTGTATTTTATTCTTATTTTCAGTGTCCTGAGGAGATAAGCACTGTAAAGCTGCATCTTTAGCCTGATTATTAATCTCAAAAAACACTTCTTCCATGGATGAGACAAAACTGTTTACAGTAGACTGACTTAATCCAGCTGCCTTGAGTTGTGCAACAGCAGAGGCACACATATCAAGAGTGCTCTTCTCAGAATTTATAGAAGGTTCAGATGATGTTGGCGTCTCATCTACATTACTTGCCACAACCTCTCCTGCACCGTTTAAAGTAACATCAGTTTCAGCCTGCTGGTCTAAATACTCTGTGCTTGGTGTTTAAATGCTTCATAAAACCAGAAAAAGTACCGAACACAGATCCACATCCAGTCTGAACACATTTAAGGCGAAGGTTTCTTCCAGGCAAGTAACCATGAACTAAACGTAAGTGCCTAACAAGCATATTGGAACTTTTTAATTCAGCCTGACAAACAAAGCACCTCATGATGGAGGAAAAACCTCAAGCACTAATTGAGTAACCTTGCCCTTACTTCAGCAACACGAGGACTCTCCTGGACTTTCCCAACATCGATGTTGTACACCGTGGTCTGGATGAACATGTACATGTTATGGAGCATGGAGTTGTATGATGTGCCGAACACAAAATGTGCCTTAAACAGCTCATCGAAAGCCCCTTGAGAAGAAGTTGACCAGCAAGGTATGGCACTCCTATCCAGAATGATGAAGAACTAGTGGACTGCATCCTTCCTTGTTCCAGTCTGAGAAGATACACACAGACGACAAAATTAACTTGGTTGTTATGTATTAATAAATATTTTTATATATTATTGGGAAGAAATATGCACACATAGATGATAAAATGAACATGGCAGTAACTTCAGGCAGTGTTTTCTTGCCCTGTGGACTATATGTGTAATTTCACTCTTTGACCACAAGGTGGACTCTAGTAGTATTTTGTAAATGTACCTGTTGCTTTATTTCTTTGATTGACCCTTTTATTATTCCCTGGAAGCTTCCAGAAGTTAGCTTGAGCTAATTGTATGTCTGAATTGTAGTCCTATGGTGTTTGGGTGTGATGATGTCATGGTGAAACGTGTTGGCAAGCTAAAGAATGCAAGAATGCAGCTTTTTGAAGACGACAAGTGCGACATTAAACATCTGTGGAAAGAACTGAGTTTTGCATGTATCAATGGACATTACAATGGATGCAATAGGAGGAAAAATATTAACCTTCTTGAAGATGACAAGATGTTTCTCTGCTTGGGACGCAGACACTTTCCCTGGTCTCTTCCGTCCCTGGGCAGACGGTGGAATCAGGTGTGACAGCAGTAAAACCGATGAGAGGTCACTGTCCCAACCTGTAACACCAGTTTTTTGTTTACAGGTTTGAATTATGTGAACTCTTTACATTACAATTCATCTGCAATGTAAGCATTTTCACAAAAAAGAATGGATAGCCGTTTTAAATCTGCAGAATAACCTGTCACAGACTAGAAATATTGCCAACTCTTTAATTTGAAACTTTGTTAAATATACTGTACCAGTCAAAAGTTAGAATGCATTTTGTAATTCAAGGGAATGACGTTTTTGACTTTTACTGTAAAGAAAAATGTCTGACATTTTTCATAAAGGCATTGCTCCTTAAAATGATTGCGCTGACTGCCATCTCCCATAAGGTAAAATACTAACTATGCATAAGTACCCTATGCAACACCAAAAATACGGAAGTATCCTTTTAAGCCTACAAGTATAGTACACTCAATACCAGTATGTTTACAGATAACTTACCTAAGTCATCGTCCACGTCAATGCCATCCAGAGGAGGATCAGCTGCCAGCAGGAGTTCTTCAAGCTCACTGATGTTGGGAAGCTTTCTGCATTGTTGGATGATCTTTTTCTTGAATGTGCCTGGCCATCGCTCCAGAAACTTGTCGGACACACCCCCACCGAACATCAGAATGAAATCCTGTTCAACCTGGATTGGGGCAGGGGGTGAGAATTTCATGACCTCATAGGTGCTAGTTGTTCGACTATGAAATACAATTTATTTGTTATACTCCTGTCAACAGTAATAATAGATAATTACCAAGCCTTTGACGTCTTTGAAACGTGGAAAGTCAGATAGTATGTTGCTTGACTGCTGGGGGTCGAGGAGCATGTTGCTGCGATGGGAAAATTTCAGCTTCATCTTCTTCTTGACTAAGTCCTCGTCAGCTGAATGTCTCATCAGTGACATTGCTTCCTGGCACTCATCTTCACTTACGGATGCCTCAGGAACAAATTGGGTCTCTCTTCTGCCCGTTGGTCCTCCAGACATGTCTTTACCCGATGATCCTTCTGCTGATTCTATGTATGTTTAAACAAATGGAAAAATATGTATCTTGAGAAATAATGTACAAAGAGGCAATAACTCATCTTGTGATTGTTTCTGTTTACACATTTAGCCAGTTTTATTACAGGTTTACCTCCAAATGATGATCGTCTGTCTTTAGCAGTAGATCTTTGAATTGTTTTAATCCTCCAAGCCAAGTACCCAGTGCCACTCTCCCCATCATAGTAATGCTCCTTGGCAGAGGAAAGGATAACAAAAATACAATTAATAAAAGCTGGAAGGATTTAAACTTTAATACACTATTTTCCATTGCAAAAACTATTACTGTACGCAACTCACATAGCCATTCTTAGCGTATTCTTGTAGTATACACAAAACCCCTCCAGGTTTTGTGGAAAGGATGGACTCCACCAACTTAAAACACAATGCAAAACAATTCAGCAATATTGGAAAATATATCGACTTGAATTCAAAGTTAAATCATAATGCTTTAATTAAATAACATCATTGCTTCTACAAAGTCTTCAACCCATGTAATATACAACCTCCATTTGTGCTAATCTGAACTAAACTCTAAAAAATATTCAATAACAGACCACACTGTTTCACAAGAAAGCATTGATGTTTGTGTGTCAACTCTTACTTGTTTAGCTTCTGTATCAAACCTCTGGCGTTTTCTGGAAGGGCTCTCTGTAAGGATAACTGTATCCTGCGAGTCAGACAAATCGAGTGATGATGGCGGGGACGGCTCAGAAGAGGATGTCACTGTGTGGACAGGTTCTAACCATGATTGGAGAAGCAGAATAAAGAAGGAAAATTACACACTTTTTCATAGAGCCTTACCATATCTAATCAATAATATAAGCTTCACATTACAAATACATAACATGTGAATTAAATATAGATTAATGTTTTACTGAAACAAACCTGTGTCATACTTGATGGTTAGTACCCCTGTTGAAGGATCCTTTAGTATGTCCTCAAACACATCTTCATCCAATTCAGTGCCTGAACTGTCAACCACTTTCACACCTTCCGTTACTGGAGGAACACCAAACTTCGCAAAAGCTAGGAAACAAAAATAAAAGCTTATGTAAAGAGAAAGTGTAATTTCAAATTAATCTACTATTCACTTTCTCTAAATCTGTAACACTTTAAGGTGAAATAAAACGACTTAATTGCTAAAATATAGCATCATAACGGCAGAGTAATCTGTGTATCCAAAGCCATGTAGATATAAATTTAAGTCACTTAAAGCTGATCACAAATATCGATTCCATTAAGTCAAAAGCTTACCTGCAATCAGAAACTCTGACAGAGTCGGCTCCAGTATTCGGCCAAATTTTTGGCAGTCACCCAGTTTTACTTTCAGTAACATTATCCCTGCAGAGAAAAAAAAACATTCCCCAATTAATGTCTCAGGCTTATTATTACAATCAAAATACATAATTGGGTGCAATTTGACACACACACACACACACACACACACACACACACACACACACACACACACACACACACACACACACACACACACACACACACACACACACACACACACAACACACACACACACACACACACACACACACACAATGTTAAGATCCATAATATATTTCAGCATCATTGCAAAGTTTAGTTGTTATAAACTTTATATTTTAGAGCAACCTGAAATGTATTATAGCATACCTGTGTGTCCAAAATGCACAAAAGTTTATATATATTATAATAATGTATAGAATAATATGCATTCATACAGAACCAGGGCTGCCAAGTTTCATCAAAAGTTTGGAGTGAGATTTTTTGGCCGAGGGACCCAAAACCGTGTCCTCTCTCCCACCCAATCATTTTTGCTAGTGTCCTGCAAGTTTACATATTGTTCATAATGAATCAGAAATAAAAGACAATTGGAAAATGTGATAAAACATCAAAAATCTTATTAAAATAAATGAATTCATGAATTGCAAAGTCGTAGAACAGGTTTTAATTAAACATTGTGTGTGGACATATTATAAGTGGGGGTCTGGGGGTCCCCCCCCCCCTGAACATTTTGAGCATTAAACACTTAATTTCCTGCATTCTGGTGAATTTTTATGAAGCAATGTGTGCCTTTTCTGCATTCATTTTTATGTAAAGTAAAAGAGAACATTCACGGTTTCGCTGACACAAATGTTATTGAATAGCATTCAATTCATAGTGCTTTCAAATATCTCCTGTAGCCTATTGTTAAAACATTTGGTTAAACTGTAATAAAGGTAATTATTCTATATCATGTCTACTATTGAGGGTTGAGTGGCTGGTGGTATTTTACTAGCAGCATTAGGCTTTATTCAAAGAAGAAAGAAATTAGGGAACAGTTCAACACCAATGCAAACTACTAGGCTAAAATAAAACATCTGGGTTACTTGGTCCCTCCTCTTAGGCTACCTTGATTTGTGTTGTGAAAAGTGCTATAAATGTGCAATACATAAGCTACAGTTCATTACACAGAAGAATAAAAGCATTTGTATTGGCGGATGAGCCATTTGTCAGGCTACTTTACAAACCTAATTTTCAAACTAAATGACCAAAAACAATTTACAAAACGATCCAAAGATCTTCTGAATTTACTTGAGTGAAATTGAAGGGTTAATATGTTTGATGCACGCGCGCTCACCGGCCGGCGGGGACACAATTCTTATCAGCGGTAACTTGGCACGCTATCAACACACACCTCGGAAGAGAAGGTGCAGGTAGGGGGCTCGCCTCCCGCTTCGAATGCACAGTGCACATCAAAGCATAACGTTAATGCGCGTTCAGAAAGAGGAAGTCACGGCACTCATATCTGTTAGCTTTTCAAAATAAGAAATTTAAAATAAAAGTCCCGCAAAACAAATGTTATTTTGGGGATTAATTTCTCCGCGTGAGAAATTTGAGGTGTGGCGTGTGAGAGTGTGAACGGCTTGATTTGCGTGTGTCTCACGGCCAAAGAGTGAGACTTGGTGGCTCTGCAGAACTACTGTTTACTTTTTGGTAACCAAGTATCCTTCACCGCAAATACCCGTGCCATGTAAAGCAAACGGCTTGAAAATTGGTTGAAAATTCAGCAAGTAATGATGATTTAGATTATTGATAAATGTCTGCCTCCACCGATGGCTATCCTGTGACAAAGTGACAGGCAAAAGCAGCGGCGTTGCACTTGGATGTGCTGTTCCCGATGGCGGACAAAGCAAAATGGTGGACTTTGGCGCGCACGGAATGTGAGCACCAGACAGTGACCAAACTGAAGATAAGCACTGTGGCTGCAAACCACGTTCTTTGACATGCAATAAGCCTGTTTCAAACTGTCCGGTAACTACACCAAAATCACGTAAAAACTGCCAGGCATCATTAAGAGAATGCCTACACTTTAAGCGGAGGTGAAAGTAATTAACAGTAACTTTATTTGGATAACTTTAACACTTTTTACACTTGTAAATCCGAAATTAATTTACTAAGTTAACATTTCAGTGGCTATGCTAGTAAGGCTACACAATTGTATTGCCCGCGCAATTTGGTCCACTTCCCACATAGCCGTGTGTGACTAATTGCAGCCCTTGGAGGACGAATCCGTGGCTCCAACCATGAGGTTGCAGGGCTACCAGCAAGGAGTCACAGGCTAATATTGCTCTTATTCAAGCTTATTCCTTACTCTAAACCTGTATTCGCTACAGCGAGAAGATACAAGGGACATTGTGGGAAGTGACGTGGACTTATATAGACGGGCGTCCCAACGTCATCCCCGGTCACACGTGACTTTGTACTCGACCTGCGCATGCGCGAAGGATAACATCCAGTGTTAAGCACTGCCTCTGGCGGTCAGTAAGAATGAAATAGAACCACACTGTCACTGAGTCTGTCAAACATTCTGAGTGGCTGCGATGTGTATAAGGGAATGTAAGCTAGATTGCAAAGCAGGACAGAGTTGTGGACTTAATAGTAAAGGACAATTCACAACCCACTGCTCTTTCTGAATCCGGTCCGCAGGCCTGCATCTCTTAACTTCTTCCCCGCGTCCTCGAAGAGCCGGCGACGCTTCATTATCTTTTACTTGAGTGAAATTGAAGGGTTAATATGTTTGATGCACGCGCGCTCACCGGCCGGCGGGGACACAATTCTTATCAGCGGTAACTTGGCACGCTATCAACACACACCTCGGAAGAGAAGGTGCAGGTAGGGGGCTCGCCTCCCGCTTCGAATGCACAGTGCACATCAAAGCATAACGTTAATGCGCGTTCAGAAAGAGGAAGTCACGGCACTCATATCTGTTAGCTTTTCAAAATAAGAAATTTAAAATAAAAGTCCCGCAAAACAAATGTTATTTTGGGGATTAATTTCTCCGCGTGAGAAATTTGAGGTGTGGCGTGTGAGAGTGTGAACGGCTTGATTTGCGTGTGTCTCACGGCCAAAGAGTGAGACTTGGTGGCTCTGCAGAACTACTGTTTACTTTTTGGTAACCAAGTATCCTTCACCGCAAATACCCGTGCCATGTAAAGCAAACGGCTTGAAAATTGGTTGAAAATTCAGCAAGTAATGATGATTTAGATTATTGATAAATGTCTGCCTCCACCGATGGCTATCCTGTGACAAAGTGACAGGCAAAAGCAGCGGCGTTGCACTTGGATGTGCTGTTCCCGATGGCGGACAAAGCAAAATGGTGGACTTTGGCGCGCACGGAATGTGAGCACCAGACAGTGACCAAACTGAAGATAAGCACTGTGGCTGCAAACCACGTTCTTTGACATGCAATAAGCCTGTTTCAAACTGTCCGGTAACTACACCAAAATCACGTAAAAACTGCCAGGCATCATTAAGAGAATGCCTACACTTTAAGCGGAGGTGAAAGTAATTAACAGTAACTTTATTTGGATAACTTTAACACTTTTTACACTTGTAAATCCGAAATTAATTTACTAAGTTAACATTTCAGTGGCTATGCTAGTAAGGCTACACAATTGTATTGCCCGCGCAATTTGGTCCACTTCCCACATAGCCGTGTGTGACTAATTGCAGCCCTTGGAGGACGAATCCGTGGCTCCAACCATGAGGTTGCAGGGCTACCAGCAAGGAGTCACAGGCTAATATTGCTCTTATTCAAGCTTATTCCTTACTCTAAACCTGTATTCGCTACAGCGAGAAGATACAAGGGACATTGTGGGAAGTGACGTGGACTTATATAGACGGGCGTCCCAACGTCATCCCCGGTCACACGTGACTTTGTACTCGACCTGCGCATGCGCGAAGGATAACATCCAGTGTTAAGCACTGCCTCTGGCGGTCAGTAAGAATGAAATAGAACCACACTGTCACTGAGTCTGTCAAACATTCTGAGTGGCTGCGATGTGTATAAGGGAATGTAAGCTAGATTGCAAAGCAGGACAGAGTTGTGGACTTAATAGTAAAGGACAATTCACAACCCACTGCTCTTTCTGAATCCGGTCCGCAGGCCTGCATCTCTTAACTTCTTCCCCGCGTCCTCGAAGAGCCGGCGACGCTTCATTATCTTTTACTTGAGTGAATTGAAAGGGTTAATATGTTTGATGCACGCGCTCACCGGCCGGCGGACACAATTCTATCAGCGTAACTTGGCACGCTATCAACACACACTCGGAAGAGAAGGTGCAGGTAGGGGCTCGCCTCCCGCTTCGAATGCACAGTGCAATCTAAGCTAACGTTATGCGCGTTCAGAAGAGGAAGTCAGGCACTCATTCTGTTAGCTTTTCCAAATAGAATTTAAAATAAAAGTCCCGCAAACAAATGTTATTTTCGGGATTATTTCTCCCGCGTGAGAAATTTAGGTGTGGCGTGTGAGAGTGTAACGCTTGATTTGCGTGTGTCTCACGCCAAGAGTGAGACTTGGTGGCTCTGCAGAACTACTGTTTACTTTTTGGTAACCCAGTACCTTCACGCAAATACCGTGCCAGTAAGCAAACGGCTTGAAATTGGTGAAATTCAGCAAGTAATGATGATTTAGATTATTGATAAATGTCTGCCTCCACCGATGGCTACCTGTTGACAAAGTGACAGGCAAAAGCAGCGGCGTTGCACTTGGATGTGCTGTTTCCCGAGGCGGACAAAGCAAAATGGTGGACTTTGGCGCGCACGGAATGTGAGCACCAGACAGTGACCAAATGAAGATAAGCACTGGGCTGCAAACCAGTTCTTTGACATGCATAAGCCTGTTTCAACTGTCGTACTACACCAAAATCACGTAAAACTGCCAGGCATCATTAAGAGAATGCCTACACTTTAAGCGAGTGAAAGTAATTAACAGTAACTTTATTGGTAACTTAACACTTTTTACACTTGTAATCCGAATTAATTTACTAAGTTAACATTTCAGTGGCTATGCAGTAAGGCTACACAATTGTATTGCCGCGCAATTTGGTCACTTCCACATAGCCGTGTGTGACTAATTGCAGCCTTGGAGGACGAATCCGTGGCTCCAACCATGAGGTTGCAGGCTACAGCAAGGAGTCACAGGCTAATATTGCTCTTATTCAGCTTATTCCTTACTCTAAAACCTGTATTCGCTACAGCGAGAAGATACAAGGACATTGTGGAAGTGACGTGGATTATATAGACGGGCGTCCCAACGTCATCCCCGGTCACACGTGACTTTGTACTCGACCTGTGCATGCGCGAAGGATAACATCCAGTGTTAAGCACTGCCTCTGGCGGTCAGTAAGAATGAAATAGAACCACACTGTCACTGAGTCTGTCAAACATTCTGAGTGGCTGCGATGTGTATAAGGGAATGTAAGCTAGATTGCAAAGCAGGACAGAGTTGTGGACTTAATAGTAAAGGACAATTCACAACCCACTGCTCTTTCTGAATCCGGTCCGCAGGCCTGCATCTCTTAACTTCTTCCCCGCGTCCTCGAAGAGCCGGCGACGCTTCATTATCTCCGCCGGGAGGTCTGGAAAGATATGAACCCGTTTCCCATTGTAGCTCAGCGGATATTTTTGTTGTGACAGCCGCATTATCTGTTCTTTCAGCCGGTAGCTGTGGATCTTAGCTATCATGACTCGGGCGTGCAGGGTCGTTAGCTGGATGTGATCCAAGTCTGTGAGCTCGGTCCACCTCTATTGGCTCCGGGAAGTTTTCTGCCCCCAGTAAATCCTTAATAAAGCTGGTGAAAAATTCCGTGGGGTGACCACCTTCAACTTTTTCTGGTAGCCCGACCACTTTTATGTTTTGGCGTCTTGAGCGTGCCTCAAGATCAATTACTTTGTCCTGGAGAAATGTGTTAGCATTCTCTAGCCTCAGGCCCTGTTGTTCTAAGAGGGTTAGCCGGGTGTCGTGGTCACTGCTAGCTTCTTCCACCGTAGCTATCCGCTGACCGTGTTTAGCCAGAGTAGCCTGCGTGATTTGAAGAGATGCCTCCAGGGCTTGAAATCCATCGTCCATCTTCTTGCTCATGTCGCCTATGGCTGTGAGAATGACGGCCGAGTCAGGGGTACTGTCCGCCATTAGCTTTGTTAGCTCTGATGCCTCGCCGCTAGCCCCCTCTTCGGCCTGCGGGATGGCAGATTTATACCGCTAGTTTTCGGCTTTTCACGGGTCATTTTGTTTCGTTACCGGTAGTAAAGTACAGAGCAGCACGCAAAGTGGGAATTGTGCAATAAATTGTCTTTTTTTATGTAAAACTCGATTTATCGGAGAGGAGCACAAGGAAAACATGTCTATTCCATCGCATGCGCTCTAGCGCCCCCTTGTAATGCATTTTTGATTTAAAAGTATCAAATAATGTTCTTTAACGAATTACCATTATTATTTATAAATGTATAATTTCATAAACATTTATATCAATAAAATATGAACTCAAATGGTGGTACTGTCTATTCTACAATCCCATTTGCAGGTGCTCTTGATACATTTATAATGTATTACACAAAAATAATTATAGCTGAGCGATCGCAAGAACATCCACTCCACAATATTAAACTCTGAATTTGAAAATTCAGGTCATAAAGTTTTAACAGTGTTCTCTAACCTTTTTAAGTTTTACATTTCAAATATAGAGATGTTATTAGTAAAACTAGTTGTGGCTGCTATTACATCTACGGTGCCCACCATCTCTACTATTGTGTCCTTGAGCAAGACACTTTACCCCAAACTGCTCGGGGGCGTTTTACTAATGGCTGTACTATGCCCCATCTGAAGTGTGGTAACTTGAGAGGGGATATGCGGAAAATACTAATTTCAATGTGCCCTGTGTACAATTGACTAAATTGACTTACTTACCTTATGTTAACAGTCTGGCATTGGTTTGATTAATCAAATAGGCTGCTTATACTCACATGTGATTTGAGCAAAGGTTCAAGGTTCAAGTTTATTGTCCCCGTGGGGAAATTTGTCTTGGGCACAGTGCATCATTGCATCTTAACATACACAGAGTACAACAGAACAAAAACACAACCACAGACACAACCAGACAAACTAACATTTAAACATTGAGAACATGGAGCTTGATATACTTAAATGGCACTTTGATGTGAAGCATAGAAATCTACCGTATGGGGTTAAATACCAGTGTGCATTGCCCTAGAGCTTAGTTCTAAAGTGCTATGTGCTAAAGTACTATGTGCTAAAGTGCTAGCCTATTTATTGCACATTATTCTATTGCACATTGTTCGTCAGCTTAATGGAGGCTGGGACAAATGACAATTTAAGGCGGTTAGATTTGCATAGCGGCACCCGGAGTCCTTTCCCTGATGGCAGGGTTTCATATTCAGGGAAGGGTGGGTGTTGTGAGTTGGAAATGATTTTCTTTGCTTTTTTCCTAACTGCCTGCTCATAGAGGCTCTGTATAGGCTCATATTCTTTCCTCCCTACGATTTTCATTGCCATTTTATGCATGCCGGTTTGCTTTTTAGCTTAACGGTTAGGTTGCCAAACCATGAAGTGATCCCATATCTAATGATGCTCTCTACAATGGCACGGTAGAAAATCATCATGATGTGGCTGCTTACGCCGTACAGTCTTAGTCTTCGCAATAAATATAGCCTCTGTTGCAGTCTATTGCACAGGTTGTCAATATGTGTCTTCCCGCAGAGAAGATTATCAATATGAACCCCTAAATACTTATATGAGGATACCTGGGTGATTTCCTGATTTTTGATCACTGGCTCATGGTCAGTCACTTGCCTCGGATCCAAAACCATTTCCTGTGTTTTGGTCACATTTAGAATAAGAATGGTTGGTATCACACCACTTAATAAATAGGTCTACCTCATCCTGGTACACAGAGGGGTCCGTATCCTTGTGTAGAAGGCTCAGGAGCAAATTTCACCATATAATTGTTAGGGTGCACAGTCCTACAATCATTGGTGTACAATGTAAACAGTGTTGGTGATACAACAAACCCTGTGGGACTCCTGTGTTGCAGTGTTTGGTGTCTGACAGTGTTCTGTTGACCTTCACTTGCTGTGTTCTGTTCGTTAAAAAAGAGTAGAACCATTTAATCAAGGTGATGTTTACACTCATGTATTTGAGCTTCTCTAAGAGTATGTGAATTTGCACTGTATTAAAAGCTGAGCTGAAATCAACAAATAAAATTCTGGCATAAGCTTTTGTGTTCTCAAGGTGCTTGGAGATAAAGTGCATTCCTGCTTATATGCAAACTGGTACACATCTAGCTTTATCTCGACATCCTTCATGAGCAGTGACACAACAAAACATTTCATAACAATCGAAGTGAACGGAAATCGTTGTTTACTGTGGCACAGGGCTTTGTAGGCACTGGAGTTATAATTGACTTCTTCCACAGAGCTGGAACTGTGTGAGTGTTAAAGCCACTACGAGTAAGATGGCACGTTGGCGTCCCCTTTGGACAAAAGCGGTAGTATTTTTACGACGCCCGCTGTCGCAAATGCTCGTGCCAGGCGCGTGAGTGTGGACTGAGAAGGGCGCAATATAGTGCATGTTCGTGTGTTGAAAGTGTGAGGACTCTTTTCGGCTCCGTGTGAGTGGTTTTGACACTGCATCAACTAATGCCAGTCAGTACACACACCTGCTTGCAATGAGTTGATGCAGCAGCGTCACCTAACTACTCTCTCTCACGGAGCTGAAAGACGTGTCCTCACAGAAAGCGAATGAACGAGAGACGGCAGTTAGTATGGATCACGATGAGGTAATGTGCTTGTGTTGTTGATGTAAATAATGACTATTTCAGATAATGGTTATCTGATGATGGTGAAGCAAAGCAAACTTTGTGTTAGTACCAACCGCTCATTCATTTAGTCAGTCTAGTTTCGCTCTCGTGAAATTGTATACACGTTGCTTGGCAACGCCCTCCCCGCCCGCCTATCACTCACTCTCCCTTTTCGCTTTTCTTCATTGCATTCTCTTTTTTTTCTTTGATGGTTCAGCCCCGTTATCAGTCATTATGACGACAAATAACTGTCTCAAACAAGGCTCCCGCTCCCCTTCCCTCACCTGGAGGGATAGGCTTCTCAAATCGCGTTGCAGCGCCACACTGAAATCTGCAGCCAATACGGATATGTGACCATAGAGCCTGCACGAGCGAACCGAAAATCGGACTGGGTGTTCGACCAGACCAAAAGCAGTAATAAAAACTATATAAAAACGTCTTTCTTTGCACTGATGGTCTTGTTTGCTGTTAAAGGTCATTTATGATTATCAGAGGAAACATGAGGCTGTTTAAAAGATATTTAAATGTTACTCGTAGCCGCTTTAAGTGACTGTTGGAATATTGGACACCATGCTGTTGTTAGTTCCTCTGCACAGCTTTTGAACAAAAAAGCTGGCAGGCCGTCAGGGCCTGCGGCCTTGCCCGTACGTACTCTACTAAGGAGACGTCTGATGCTGGTCGGGTCAACTTCCAGTCAGCAGGTGTCACCAGTGTCTGGCAGGGACTGCAAAACACTGTCACACTCCTGAGAGAAGTTTTGACGGTCTCTCAAAGTGACTCTCTCTTCTTATGTAATTCATTCAAGGCTGATAATGAGCAATACAAAGCATCATCTATCTAGTACTCTCCTTAAAAATGTCCTGTCTGGATTCATCTAGCATTATCTCTCTCTTTGTCTGTCTATATTGACATCCAATCATTTAACAGAATTAATCAAGTTTTAATCTCTACTTAACCTTCAGTGCATCTTAGGCCCTTTTTGGTACATTTTGGTTTTTCATTTCACAACTGCTGAGGCTGTGTTCATGCAAATGGCTTCATATTTGGTCAAGGCTAATGTTTTCTGACCAATTTATGAATTGTATCCTCAATTCATTAATTTACACAATAATGCACTGTATATTAATTTTCCTCACACTCAGCCTCCTTGGCCAAATAAGCGCCTCATTGACTCCCATTCAAACGACATTTTTTGACCCTTCTGCCAATAGCTGATAGAAACCAGATTTTTTTTGTTTTGTTTTATTTCTTTGCACTAATGTCTTGAAAATTTAAATTTTTTGTGTTTTTTTTTAAATTGCATCGGTTTTCTCTCATATACCATTGGTTTTAATTACAGGCTGAGATTTAATATTGCTCTCCTCTGCTACTAGCCACTGCAGGCCACATGAATAAATTGTTTCAGCTGAAATGCTCTCTCTGTATTCTTAGTGATGGCATAGTATAGTATAGATGTGTTTTTCGACAAATAAGTGTGTGTGCGTGTCTGTGTGTGTATCCAAACACAGACACTCAAATTCACATAGAGAAAAACAGTTCAGTGTAAATCCATAAAAACTGCATGTGTTGATCCCATGGTCAATTGAGGTTAAATACATGAATTTGGTAATATTAGACATTCATCCTGTTCTTATACCTTGAAATTTTACATTTTTACTATTTTACAGCTGATGCGTGAATTTCATCCTTATAGGCCTGAAGAGCAAAGATACCCCTAGTGGAAACGAGGGAACTGTGATTCATTTTGTATTGTTATCAGTTGTAAAGGCTATAGGCAGGACTTAATTCATAAAACATCTGAAAAAATCATAAAAATATAAAATTTCAAGTTATAAGAGCAGGATGAATGTGTAATATTACCATATTCACAAACTTATCCTCAATTAACCATGGGATCGAAACATGCTGTTTTCATGGATTTACATTGAGCTGTATTTCTATGTGAATTTCACTATCTGTTATTTGATACACACACAGGCACACATATTCACAAATACATATTTGTTGAAATACACATATACACTACTCTATGCTATTATGAAGAACCCAGACAGGGCATGTTATCTCAAATAATGTATTCATGTGGCCTGCAGTGGCCTAAGTAGCAAGGGAGTGCAAATTTACATTTTAGCCTGTAGTTGAAACACTGGCATATGTGTGAAATTAGCAACAACTAGTAAAAAACACAAAAAATGGAAAATGTCAAGACATTAGTACAAGGAACCAAAAGAATAATAAAAAAATCAGTTTCTCTCATCTTTTGGCAGCAGGGTCAAAAAGTGTGGTTTTAATAGAATTCTGTGTGCCGTACAATGGCCCTTAATGGAGGGCACATTTTAAATCTTAAATAGCAAAAAGAATAGAAATGCATTCAAATCAATTTCATTGCACACTTTTTACATCTATCACACTCTTATAATCCCCCTCAAAAAAATCCAATTCTGACTAATTATTTAGCTTTTAATTGATATTTTGTGTTTTTCCATTAAAAAAAACGAGTGACTTTTTCTAAAACAACTGGAATTTAAAGGGTTAAAATCCTTAAAATAAAGATGAATATGGTTTGTATGGTGAGGACTCGAGTTGAAAAATACAGTTATAAAAAAAAATTGGTGGAAAAATACATTCATGTTATTTTTATCTACATATCAATCCAAAGTGACATCTTAAGCGCCGAAGGAGGCTGAGTGTGAGTCTTTTTTTAAATCTTAGATATAAAAAAATATAAAAATGCATTCAAATCAATTTCATTGCACATTTTTTACATCTATCACACTCTTATAATCCCCCTCAAAAAAATCCAATTCAGACTAATTATTTAGCTTTTAATTGATATTTTGTGTTTTTCCATTAAAAAAAACGAGTGACTTTTTCTAAAACAACTAGAATTTAAAGGGTTAAAATCCTTAAAATAAAGATGAATATGGTTTGTATGGTGAGGACTCGAGTTGAAAAAGAAAGTTATAAAAAAAAATTGGTGGAAAAATACATTCATGTTATTTTTATCTACATATCAATCCAAAGTGACATCTTAAGCGCCGAAGGAGGCTGAGTGTGAGTCTTTCTTTAAATCTTAGATATAAAAAAATATAAAAATGCATTCAAATCAATTTCATTGCACATTTTTTACATCTATCACACTCTTATAATCCCCCTCAAAAAAATCCAATTCAGACTAATTATTTAGCTTTTAATTGATATTTTGTGTTTTTCCATTAAAAAAAACGAGTGACTTTTTCTAAAACAACTAGAATTTAAAGGGTTAAAATCCTTAAAATAAAGATGAATATGGTTTGTATGGTGAGGACTCGAGTTGAAAAAGAAAGTTATAAAAAAAAATTGGTGGAAAAATACATTCATGTTATTTTTATCTACATATCAATCCAAAGTGACACCTTAAGCGCCGAAGGAGGCAGAGTGTGATTTTTTTTAAGGATGCACTGAAGGTTAATTCATCCACATATGACAACAGTGAAAGACAACATAGAGTGCATGTTAACCACGCCTCTGAGTCACTGCATGTGAATGGGTAACATTTTGAACTTCTAGATGACCATTATCAGTTGATTACCTACATTAAAACATTTCTTCAAAAAAGTTTTAATGTAGGCAATCAAATAAATATCCAAATTTGGTAATACAACTAATTATGCGAACATCTGCATCTCTTTAAAAACCAAAAATGTTGTTGTTGGATAAAGTCAGAGTTAAAATCTTTATTTTATTTTTACAACATATAAATGTCCAAAGTATTTACAGAACAGATTTTGGAGACAGCCGTTTTTCATTTAATGAACAAAACACAATGCACAGGTTTACATTTTTTTAGCATGTTGATAGGTGAGTACTGTGGAAGTTGATGTTTTTAGTTCAGAGTATTGAAACAAAATAATAGATAATCTTCGGATAAAGATGCTTGTATAGGAGTAATATACATACTCTGAACCAAAGATCAACACTTCTAAAGCACTTACATCAGTTAAATGTTCCATAATCATTCTTAGCTCTATTCTGAAGGTAGACAAAAACAAATGAAAATTGACCAGTAAAACAATGTTTTTGCCAGCAGTGTCCCAAACAAATGATTGGCGTTTCCTGGAAGTTTCCCGTACTGTGTGCTTGAGACTGTAGGATAGTCCGGCCTCCATGCAGAGCTGTGATGATGTGACAGAGCTTCAGTCTGGCTCTGTAGCATAGTGCAGAGGGACATCTAGACCCACCACAGGGCCCACCACACTGAGCCATGACACCACGTAGTTCACTGGCCTAAAGAGAGACACACAGACACACACACACACACACACACACACACACACACACACACACACACACACACACACACACACACACACACACACACACACACACACACACACACACACACACACACACACACACACACACACACACACACACACACACGTTTATCTACAGCCCTGTTAATTTTTTTTTGCTCTCGACGATCAAATAGAGTTGGTAGTGTAAGGCTAACACTGTTTCCATCTAGTTGCTGGCCGTCTTTTCTCAGCTTTAATCTGGGACTTTGAGAGAAACATGACTCTATTCAGACACAAACAATTGTGTTTTCGTGTTTAAAGATCTCCTATTATACTACTTTTATGGTCTTAATTTCTTGTTAAAAACTGCTATAGAGCAACCTGACATGAATCACATCACAAAAAACTATGTAGATTTTCGGGAAACGCTTCCACTCATCTGGGCGATTCAGCATGCTCTGTCAACACTGCGCTTTGGCCATCTTTATTTTTAAATACAGAGGTTATTGGTCGTTTTAGAAAATGTATTTACCAATTTAAAACATAAAAATAAAGAAGCATTGAAAATTCAGAAAATAAATCTTGTATGCCTACACTAGCATGCTGTTTTACAAATAACTCAATAGTTGAAATAATAATAAATACAATGTGTTTTCCCCTTAAAATGATTAAATACATTCCTCCAAAGTAACAGTAACAGTGTGGCACTTCTGTAAACTTACTGAAAGGTGCCTGGGCCATCACTCTCATGCATTCTTCAAACTTTTCTCTGCGCTGTCTGAGCTGATAGGTTGTGTTGCCACGGTGATGTGGAGTCTAATCATCAGAACACAGCTCAGGCGAGCTACTGGAAACCTGCCCGCAAGCTACCGATCGACGTGTTGGAGACCCCTGCGCTAGCATAATGAAAACTTATGTGAGCAATTGCTAATATTTAAACGTTTTTCTGTATTGCAATATGCCTCGGCTTCAAAGAAAAAGGGTAATATAAATATGTCTTAAGTTATGTGGGGCATTTTGAAACTCAGATACAAAGCATTTTTCTTGCATGTCTACATTAATATAGCTATATTTACAAATGATGAAGGACATCATTTCTAAGTAAAACCAAGAAACGTTCCCTGCACTTTATTAGGAAAAATAAAAGTGTAAACATCAATTGGCCAACATTTGGCCCATGATAGGCCAAATGTTGGCCAATCATAATCAAAATTGAATTTCAATTAATCGCCTAGCCCTGCATGGACCTATTAAGAAAGTGGAGTGACCATAGTGACTAACTATGATTTCAGGTAGGCTGTGAACAGCCCATTCAATGGGCCAACAGATGAATGGGCTGGGCTCTATATATCCGGTACTCATTTGAAGTATGGATAAGTATCTCAGTATCCATTTTTTGACCCTCTATGAATATGACAGATTTATAACAATACTGTATGAGATGAGGTGTCCACTGTCCTCCAATCATGCACAGTAGAAGAGTAAAGAAAGTCTGCCGGATCAAGCTAAGGGAACAGCATTGTGTGTATGCAGTAGCATGTACCTATGTTTCACCCGTTTCAATTGAAACGAGCCCCGCCTGCCGGGGGCCCCCCCCAGATTATTATTTTTTTCTATATATAATGCTTGTGCATGCTACTAGGCCCAGGGGCCCAAGGGCTCAGGGCTAAGCCAGAGATATTGATAGTAACTTTACATGTCGCATTGTCAAAGAACTCACTCATGTTAATAACAGGCATACAAACTCGTCACCTTTCGGCGAAATTCGCCGTTTCGGAAACGAAATTGGCCAACTATGTGATTCGTGGAGATCAGTTGAGAAAATATTTGGGGAGGGGGCTGACGGCCAGCACTGTGTGTGTGTGTGTGTGGTGTGGAGCATGGACCTAGGGCTGCTCGATTATGGCAAAAATTATAATCACGATTATTTTGATTGATATTGTAATCACGATTATTAAAGACGATTATTCACTGTAGGGATGCCCCAAAATGAAAATTCTGTAAATTCTTTCAACATTGCATAAATTAAACTCCCAAATATGCTCCTCAAACATAGCCTACAACTAAAGCCACCATAAATAAATAAACAGTGAAACCTTTCAATCAGGGATGTGATTGTGAACAACTAATTTATTTGCACGTTGAGGAGGTATGAATCTACATAACGATCAACTCATTGCCTTTTTACAGTGCAGGTTGAGTTGCTGAAAAAAAACTGCACAGCAGCTGCCAACGTAGCCTAATATTCAGACTTCAGAATTTGCATCAAAGCCCTAATGATCATAAAAACAAGAGGCTTTATTTAAACGATGTCCGTGGTGGTTATTGTAATTTGTTTGGCTGTAGACTGAAACTAACGGAGGGAGGCGGATCACTGTATATTTTCTCAAGTCGCGCTGTCAGTTTGGCGACATGGCTCTGTGTATCCAGGCTCAAGAAATGCAATCCGATCGCGGAAGCCTTCCACATCAACAACGTTAACGGGCAGGATATCCCCGGTTCATTTTAGCCGTAAAGCCACAGGGCTTTTCTGTGCGGCGACTCCCACTGGCGAGGTGTCACTGTGAATGACACCGTTACCCACCGCCACGGAGTTTCAAATGACAACTTGCTATTTCGCTCGCGCAAGACGTTTGTGTTTCGATTTAACATCAGTCTTGGGCGAGTACTTTATGCTGAATAAACCATTGCACTGCAATCGCTGAAAGCGAAAGTGTTCGGGCGGGGGCGGGGCAGAGCGCACACAGAAGGGTTCGCTGCATTTACCCTTTCTTTATATGTCCATGCATTTACCACACAAGACACGGCGTGCGACACAATAATAGTTTCATAACGATTATCTTGTTTTCATGATCGAGGGAAGCCAAAATCATAATCAAAATTGAATTTCAATTAATCGCCCAGCCCTGCATGGACCTATTAAGAAAGTGGAGTGACCATAGTGACTAACTATGATTGACGGATGTTAACTCCTATCATATGAGCTTTGACGGTCATTTGGCCAATCAGAAACAGTATTTGTCATTGAGGGGCGGTGACATCAGTCAGTCAGGGCATCTGCAGGGAAGTTTACATTTTTGTCTCTCCGAGTCATCGGAGCGTTCAAGTAGCCGCACCCACAGTACTATTATTTTACCGTGTTAATGTGCCTACTTAGTTTATGTGAATCACTTTTTAAATACATTCACGGAGTTTGCCAACCGTTGTTTCACAGCCATTTGCATTGCTTTATGCGCGCGCTGATTAACGGCCGCGGTTGGCGGATTGTCACTGCAGATTAACGTGTCACCTCAAGTTAATAATGTGCTTTTGTCTATTGCTGTTTTCACGGTTTTTTGAATGGTGCGTGGTGGTTTGGCTGAGGTGAATGTAGTGATTATAGCAGATCAGCGCCAAAACAACACACTCACCTGCTTCCTCCACTATCGTCCCATTTTGCACCATTATGTTCCTGCGCACGACTGAGGTGTGTGTGTGTGTGTGTGTGTGTGTGTGTGTGTGTGTGTGTGTGTGAGTGCATGAACATGAGTTAACTATGGTGACAGAGTGTATTCTTATGTGTTATATTGATGGTTGTGTAACAAAGATAAGGCAAATCCTGTTAGCCACAATATAAATAGTCAGTTTATTGTAAGGGAATTTGTGTTATGTTATTTTCTGTCTTATTTAAAGCTGGTTTTTTTAATCTGTTTTTAACGTTTTTCTTGGTAAATAGTAGGGGTGTGCGGAGACGCCATTATCTGTATCTGTTCAACCAACAAAATTATCTGTATCTGTATCCGGATAGACAACAAGAAGTGGGTGTGGCATATACCGGAACATTAGATTAGCCTACATTAAAGGAAGTCACACCTAAATTGATTTTTCAAAACTTATAAGTCAAAAAGTCAGATATTTCTCTCTCTCTCTCTCTTCTCTCTCTCTCTTCTCTCTCTCTCCTCTCTCTCTCTCTCTCTCTCTCTCTCTCTCTCTCTCTCTCTCTCTCTCTCTCTCTCTCTCTCTCTCTCTCTCTCTCTCTCTCTCTCTCTCTCTCTCTCTCTCTCTCTCTCTCTCTCTCTCTCTCTCTCTCTCTCTCTCTCTCTCTCTCTCTCTCTCTCTCTCTCTCTCTCTCTCTCTCTCTCACAGTGGAGCAATCATATTATTTAAGCCTTGGTCTGAGGAAGTTCTACATTTGTTCTCAGAATACAAAGAAATTCAGTGCATAGGCTACTCACTGTTAGTAAATGAGGGCCAGTGTTCTAATTTTAACTAAACTAGGATCCCCCTTTCCCCCTTAAGGTCCCCCTCTCCCTCTTTTTTTACATTTGTTTTACTAAACTAATATTTATGAACAATCTGTATCAACGTATGTGCCAATCTCATAAACCCTAAATAATATCTTGGCCTTTCCACAAAGCCATAGCCTATGTGATTTATGTGGCCTAGGCGTGTACGCATTGATTGATAGATGAAAAAGTACAAGTCCTAAGCATCAGTTTGATGGAAATGTTGTGATGTTTGATAGAGTTTAAGCAGTAGGCCTAGTGAATGTAAATACATAGGGTGAACGCACTGCGTTTGTCAGTGGATAAATAGAGAGACAGCGTTTCACGGGACGCGCCCGGTCCTCTCATGTCCACCGCAGAACAGCTGTTAGTGTCATTCTACCTGTAGCGTCATTGAGGCGGAACGCACTGCGTCAATTAAGCGCATAATATAAAAAAATAAAATAAAAATAATAATAACGGGACTATTCGGAAATTATCTGTATCCGTATCAAACTCATTATCCGTGCTTATCCGAATACATATTCGGATTCGGGCTCATCCCTAGTAAATAGGCTATCTACACACTTTGTAATGTAAAAGTCAAGAAGGTTGGCTGACTAACTTGTTTTGCTCATTCATCTGACAAAGTTTTTTTTTTCCTTAATTCTCTTCACCAGAATACACCAAATTGCTTCTCTTAAATGTTCAAATCACAAAAAAAATCTTCTGGGGGGGAATGCCCCAGATCCCCCTACCGGGGTTTGTTTTTGGACTTCTCACCTTTTTCATGGCTTATGAGTTTGCCTGTAATAACAGGGTCCAAAAAGAATAGCCTAAATATAAGGAAAGAAATTGGAGAAATACAAAAGCAAATCCAAAACAACAGCATTATTAGCTCTGTCTTATGGGCTTCATGATGAGGCCCCCCACACACATACAGGAATAATCTTTATATGTGTAAATTCCATATTGTTCATAAAATCTAGCTATCCACCCTTTATCTGTTGAAATGGGTCTGCAGTCCAATCTACTGTACTGTTTTTGCAGCTTAAGATTTTTTTTTTAAATAATGTTCCTTCTGCAGCTTAAGATTTGATTTAGTCTCTAAATTTTCCTCTCAAAGTGCATCAGATTGATGCATTTTATTTTACAAGCTTGCACAAGCATTATTTACATTAAAAAAAAAGTGGGGGGCCCCACACTAGGTCTTGAAACGGGCCACCAGATCGTTATGGCCGCCTCTGTGTGCATGGAGGAGTGAAGCTAGCAGTGACTGTACCCGTGTTGGTACTGAGCCGCCTGCAGCACCGGCCTCATCAGCTCCTCTGTCTTACAGGGGTGGAGCATGAAGAAAGGCTGGCCCAATAGAGGATGCTCCTGGAACACACACACACACACACACAACACACACACACACACACACACACACACACACACACACACACACACACACACACAAAACACACACACACACACACACACACACACACACACACACACACACACACACACACACACACACACACACACACACACACACACACACACACACACACACACACACACACAATTTGTACAGCTATAGTTGTGAGGATATTCATCATTGAAATAATGTATTCCCTAGCACCTTCCCCTAGCATCAAAACTAAATGCCTAACCCCAACCCTTACACCAGTGCTTCTCAAATTATTTCCAACTGACCAATTTATTTTTATTTTTATTAAGTGCTAGCAAACGCGATGTGTGCTTGTGTATGGTCATATCTGCCCGAAAGGCCGCGATTTACAGTAAATAAACGTCCACATGTGTCTCCAAGTGTCTCTGTAGGCTATTTAAAAAGAAATCAAGCAAGTAGCCTAATAATAACATTAATTAATTATTGGTTATCGCATCACAGAAGGCATATTGGCCTATAATAATAAAAAAAACACCACCTTAACTATGTTTACAGTTTTATTTATTTTTTAATGAAATGCAAACCTCAGTGAATCATTTGCTCTTGTTTCTCTGTCCTGAGATTCACACAGAATGAGCAGTCTTGTTTAAATGTTACAAATTGAGCTAATAAACTGAACTTTGATTTTTTTTGCTGCAGAAGTTATATCAGCTAATTTTTGCTATCTAATTTGATAATAAGGTGATTGTATGCAGAATGCTCGTGCAAGAAACGCATACAGTGGTTTTGTACAGATAAATAAATAAATATGAGCAGGTTCTCAATAGTATTTCAATTTAGGGGGGGGGGCGCGAAAAAAATTCTGTCCCCTAGGGGGGGCATGACAGAAAATAATTGAGAACCACTGCCTTACACTAACCTCATTCACACCTGAACCTTAAAACCTAGTGTTAACCCTCAAACAGCCCTTTAAAGGCCTGTCCCAAAGTGAGACATGGACCAAATGTCCTCACTTTTCCAAAAATTTAGGGTGTATTGTATTCACATTGTGAAAGTCCGCTAGTTCACTTGCTTTGGTCCAGACCAAAAATAATTTAGATTTTTTTGTTTGGTGTGGTCCACTTTTCATATTGCAAGTGAACCAGCATAACGAAGCAGAACCACATGTGATCTGAGGTCATTCATTCATTGGACAGACATTCTGGGACGGGGGAAAAGCAGGAAGCACCAGGTGAAAACTGCCAGTGTTTACAATCATGGAGATATAGCTTACTGCAAACATTTTTATTTTGTGCCATCAGTAAATAACAACTGTGCGTCATTAAAATCTGTAGGCTAGACTGCGAGTCATTTACGTTGTAGAGAGGGGGGCACTGCCTGATCTACAGTTTGATCTAATATGGGGTTAAGAATAATAAATAAATACATCTAAAAAAAAGAAAAACATCAAATTAGTGTTGTTTCATATGGTTTAAATATGTATGACAATGCCATGTTTTTTTGTGGCTTGTAGCCTACGATGTGAAACTTATCATTTTCACTGTAGTTTTGCTGCTGGACGAGAAGAGTAGGCTCAAGCTGACACACAGCTGATTTAGCTGTGAGTCAGCTGTGTGTCATTCTCGGCGCGGATGAGCTCCGAACTGACACCTAGATAGTATTAACGGTCTAACCCGTTAACAAGCTAAATAAAACACACACTTCATGCAAAGCGCAGCGTGAACCTGTAGGCACTGTGTAGGAGACGCTCCCCTCTACTTAATCTGATCGCTGAACACATTCAGCATTTTAACGCGTCCTCTCAAATGTAGTATATTGGCTCGGGGCTCTCGGTCAAACCACAAGTAATCTATTCAACAATGGCGACAACAACACTTTCCCATAAAGTGAAGCTGTCGGCGATTTATAAAAACGAACTGCAGCAGAGTGCGTATGGAAACGCACAGAGACTCTTCAGGTGGGTCTCGGAGCGCTTGTTTGGTCCGCCCCCGAGTGCGATTGCTGTATTCACACCTGCCTGAAAGATGCACACCGAAGGCGGTAGTTAATTTCAACCGAACTAAACACAGCAGGTGTGAACACACCCTAAGACTCAAATTGGTTCTCAAATAAGTAGATGTACAAGTACACAAACACACACACACACTAGACCTCAGTGGAGCTTCAAGCAGTAAACTGGTGAGAAAAAAGCTTGGGGATGTTCTTACCTGCAGAGTGATGGTGCTCAGAGGACTGTGCTGAAGCCTGGACCTGAAGTTTGGATGGACTGAGCTCCACACCTCCTCTAGAGACAGGTTCCTCCCCTCTGACACAGGAGGGAGAAGATGTCACAGAGAGCATCACGCTGACATAACCTGTGTCGCAAATAGCAACATCTTGCAAATCACAGATGCATTGTGGGTATATGGTGATGCATAGTGATAGATCCATCGACATCTACGTAACTTGGAATATAAAGTTGTAAAGTTTTTAATTCATTAAAAATGGTTGGAGCAGGGGGGGCGCCTTTAGCTCAGTTGGTAGGGCGTCCCCCCCATGGGCCTCGGCCAGCAGCGGACCCGGGTTCGATTCCAGCCCGCGGTCGTTCTCTGCATGTCACTCTCCTCTCTGCCCCATTTCAACTCTGTCTCTACACTATCAATAAAGCATAAAAATGCCAAAAAAATATCTTAAAAAAAAAAAAAAAATGGTTGGAGCAGATTGCTAGTTTCTGTTCATTGCTCAATGTTTGGGGGGTATTTCAAAAAACATAAATTAGTTGGTGATGAATACTAGTTTATATTTAGCAGAAATAAATGGTCCGAGTAGCCTATTTATCGATGAACAAAGATGCGCAGCAAACTGCTATTAGGCTACTGATTACATTATTTATAATATATAATATGTTTCTATAGGCTACTAAAGTGTAACAGGATAGCCAACAATATTGGACATTTATAACCATCTTGGACACCCTCTGGTTCTCTCATTTTCCAGGTTTAAAAAACATGCTGCACTAAATCCTCTTTCAAAGTATTTAAGGCAACAACATTGTGGTCTAATAAATACTGTCTTGATTTAACGGTCCACTTCTGTGGCCATGACACGGCCGTCAGAAACAGTAGAATGTGGGAAGCACAAATGTGTTTGTTACCAACAATGTATTTGGTTTTTATTAAGATAAGATGGAACTATTTGTGAAACGGGTTATGGGAGAGATAATGAACTGCATCAATGTATTTGACAGAAGGCAGGAACCAATGAAAACCTTCGACTGATATGAGTCTATAGCCTCAGACATGGAAGGACAGACAACTTTTCTGAACAAACATTTAAAATTAAAAGCATAGTAGTATTTTTTATTTTTTGTATCTACTTCTCCGCAGCTCCGAAGTATTTTAAAAGGGTTTGTGTGTGTGTGTGTGTGTGTGTATGTGTAGTGACGGGAACACACCCAGAGTGACGGCTCTGAAGTAGAGCACTGGTGTGCTGTAGCTGCAGGAGAAGAGGATGTGATACTCATACTGAAGCACCATGCTGCTGCCTTCACATGCTATACACACACTCAACTCTTCATCTTTTTCATCTTCCTCCCCCAGGCCAGCTGTGATGATGTCGTCAGCAGCAGACTGTGGAGGGAGACACATAGTGGAGATGCTGGTCAATGTGTTCAGCCTGTTCTGTGGTACAATGAGAGAGTGGTGGAGCAATTGTTCACATCATTTACTAAGTTTTTTCTACGTAAGATAACCATCCACTTTATTGTCTGTTAAGTTCCTTTCTATCAAATAGTGAGTTCAAACAATGGTGATTGAGCTTATGACCCACTGATGAAAGCGCCTGTATTTTGCTTTGCCCTGTTATACTATCAGAGGTGCTATGTCGCATTTCCTGCGCTGCAGCGGTGCGTTCTTGTACTCAGGACATGGGAGCTTTATATTGACCAGGTCATATGCCTCATATTCTGTTATTGACTGTGATGTATTTAAACTGTATTTACCTGAGGATTGTAGGAATTTACAACATATATATGTTATTATTTTAAAAGAAGTTAATACAGAGCTTTGAGACAAGCAGAGAAATCACACAGGTCATAATGACCTTAACACAAACTGCAGCAATGATAGCTGTTGCAGACACAGCAGAACATAGGAACACGGTTGCAATATCTTGCTACAAATAGCCCAGATTTGATATTAGATATGTTACACACAAACATACACACATGCACACTCTCACTCACACACATGCACACTCTCACTCACACGCACGCACACAAACACACACACCCAACCTGGCTGATAAAAGGCCATAGTGCATTACCACTAGGCGCGCTCTTTCCGCCCGAGGAACAAGATGTCATGGCTGTGGGTAGGATTCCCCTTATTCAAAGTTCGATTGAGAATAGGCTAGGTATATAAGATAAGATCTGAACGAGAAGGGTATGATTGCAATGTATAGGTAACATCTGTATTGAAGGAGCTATGTCTCTAGCGTGTAACCTGGATGTCAACCTTTAATAAAGTGAAACCTGTTAAGACCTGATCCTACTTCTCCGCGTCTCCCTTGCCTGCTGGGGTGTCTCCTTCCTAGAATCAAAATGTCTTGGAATAATGGCCCACTCGGCCATGGTAATACCTCATTGTTCCACTACAGGATAATGTCAGAGAACGCAGAAATCTTGATGCCATTTTCACAGTTTTTGGCTCAGATTCCTGGCTGAACGGGTTCAGTTGTAAAGGTTGTTGTTTAGAACAAGTTAGTGTGTTCTGTTAAAACAGGAGAAGCACTTTTTTGTATTTTTTATTCATTTCAAAATGTTATTTGTTTAAATGTATTTGATTTCCTTTTTGTTTTGTTGTGGCATTACAGTAATGTAAGATTGTACTTCATACTATATGATTGGGAAGGAAAATGTTGTTTAAATTGAAGCAGGTGTGGATCTGGATGAGGTGGAGCTTATTTTCTATGGGACTGTAAATACTTTTAATTTTCACACACACACACACACACACACACACCCTTTTAAAATACTTTGTAGCTTTTTTTTTTTTTTTTTTTTTTTTTTTTATAATCGTAAATTGATTCTTTGCTTGGTAAAAATGTAAAATTATTAAGAGGAAAAGCAGCCACTCCTCAAATTTGAGAGGCTGTAACCATTGGCAGTTTTAGGAGCTGACATTAGGAGGTGCAAGGAGGTTGGTGGGTTCCAGGGGAGAGATTTGTACATCTTAAAGTTGAAATGCATCAGTCTGGAAAACTTTGAGAGAAAAATCATGAGGCTGGATACAAGTTATTAAATGGCTTTAATGCGCTCAGAAAAGTAGAAATGTATTTTCTTTCAACTTTTGGCCACTAGGGGGTGCAAGTGTACCGCCTGCACCCTCCCCCCCTCTCCTCCGTGAAACGGCCAGCGGCTGGATGAAAGCAATCTCTACTTTTATAGAGATTAGGCTTCAAGGAACTCATATTTTAAAAGATAGGAATGACTAAAATGAAGTGTTTCCATATTTTCTCCTTCATTTGTGGGTATATCAGATTGGATTGGACAACACTTGTTCTGTAGTATAAATGTTGGTCTTTTGTGCAATGCATATTGTCAGCTCTTTTAACCTATCTATAAGGCGCTTAACTTACACTTAAGCCTGTTGTGCGCCAAGCTCAATTGATGGTTTTCACTCACGCCTCAATGTTTTCAGCCTTTATTTCAAAAAGTAAAATGAATAGTGAGGTTATTCTTTTACTGGTGATAGAACAAATCAAAACCTTTGAAATTATTTAAAAAAGTAATTTTCGCCAAATATGTCACTTACGCCCCTTTTACTCCAGGCCCCTTTTTTGTAATGTTTCATATACTATGTGCTTGTAGGCCTATGCCTACTAATGTGTAGTATACATATTTCATAAACTCTTCATGTTCCGTGGGCATAAATCCTAATTCATAAGGTAATTAGTAACTGAAGTTATCAGATAAATGTAGTGGAGTAAAGAGTACAATATTTCCCAGTGAATTGTAGTGGAGTAGAAGTATAAAGTAGCATGAAAAGAAAAGATTCAAATAAAGTAGAAGAGCCTCAAACTTGTCCTTTAGTACAGTACTAGAGTTATTGTAAAGGTAACATTTCACCACTGGAATGAGCATTCATTCAGGAGCTTAACCAGCTTCATCATTAAAAATGGTAGGTGAGTGCAGATCATCACTTTAATCATTCAACTACATTTCTAATTTTTGCTCATTTTACACATTCCTAACTGGTCAATTACAAGTACTGACTAATTCCTGAGAATCAAATATATTAAGTGAAAGCCCAGCTGGATTAAGTAGCACATGGTATGAGCTCAGTGTGTCACCTCTGATGATGAACGGTTTCCTTCCTGGTCCCACACTGTGCTGCAGTCTATCACCACTGACCTGAGAGCAGTCTTCCTCAGGTAGCCCTCTGATGCCGAGCCCTGTACACAGAGCACATGGTAGTATTAGCATCACAACAGGCTGACAGGCTAAAGGCCAGGACACACCAGTCCGACTTGTTCTGACTTGTTCCGACTACGCAAAAAATGGAGTCGGCCGTTTCAGGAAGCTCCAGTATTCCCATCGCGGCCAGAGAACACACCAAACTGACTGCTGACTTTCCGTACGCTCTGTTGCTTGCGCGGGACGTAGTGTCTCCATAACAGCAGGCGGCGCTAATCTGCCGACGTCACGGCACACACCAAACAGATGCGTGTCCCGACCCCCTACCGACACTACGACGGCGATTATCTGGCCGGTGTGTCCTGGCCTTAACACAGCAACACGCCTCCTCACCTGGACCTCATAGGGCTGGGACATTCAGACCCTGGAATCTAATTAAACTGGCACATGTCAATTATTTTGATTTGGCTCCTGTCCCATGCCCCTCTTTTCTTCACTCTTAATCAGCAGAGACGTATTAACATTCATTTTATATGACAAGAGATTCAAGTTATTTTTTACTTTTATTTTCTACTTTTCAAAAAACAATTGTTTTTTGAAAAGTTATTTAAAACAAGTTATTTGATGCAAGAAATGCAAAAGTTATTTATTTTAAACTTTGTTTTTACTTCAAAACTGAAATGTGACATTTATACCCTTTTCCCGCCAAAATGAGCGGGTCGACGCTGGGTTTTTGAACCCGGATCAATGCTGCTGAAAATAGAAGATTGTCCGTTTTCCCACTGCCAGCAGACCCTGCTCTGATCTCCAGCTGTGCAGTGAGGTCAACAGAGAGAGCGAGAAGAGAGCTTTATTTTATAGTTTAGCTTTTTACAGAGATCATTAGGCTACTGACTTTAATTTAGAATGACTATAAGGCGACCTGCTGTCTGCGAGCTCCTGCAAGTTTTACATTTTTTACATCTACTTTATGGAGATGCTGATTTCCTTTTTCCAGCCAGACATGACACCTGCCCACACTGTCAAAACCACTAGTAACTGGTTGGCTGACCATGGTATTACTGTGCTTGATTGGCCAAACAACTCTCCTGACCTGAAACCCATAGAGAACCTATGGAATATTGTCAAGAAGAAGATTAGACACACCAGACCCAACAATACAGACGAGCTGAAGGCCACTATCAAAGCAACCTGGGCTTCATAACACCTCAGCAGTAATGCAATAATTCATGCAAAACAAGAACCCAGACCAAGTACAGTCCCCTCCATAAGTATCGGAACAGCGAGGCCAATTCCTTTATTTTTGCTGTAGAATGGAAACATTTGGGTTTGACACCAAAATATGAATATGAGACAATAGATCAACATTTAAAAGGTGAAGTAAGCGGTTTTATTTATGTTAATATAAGTGTAAAATCGCTCTTTATTCATGCATAATGTGCGCGTTTCATAAAGCCGATCTCTCAGTCAGCTGCTTTGCATGTAATCGACAAATAAACTTATTGTAGTATCCCGAAATTTTTATCCAATCAGAAGAGAGAACGCTACAAACCGACACTCGTCTCACTCATATATAGTAAATACACTCCATGGTCTCACTGCCGGTGCACGCCAGAGCAACAGATGGGTGAATGTGTATGCGCCTACAATGGCAGAGCAGGTAAAAATCCTTCCCAATGTCTGTTTTGATGGTTTTTATCATGTTTTATCACACTTATGGATCTGAGATGATGCTAGATAACTTGCTGCTTGAAGACCGCAGTGCATTAATGTGGTGACGTAGGGACGAGCGAGGGGACTGCAAACTGCAGTAACTGACAGGAAGTTAGCTAAAAGAACCATTCCGCTTACAGCACCTTTAAGCTTTCATTTCCAGGTATTTACATCTGGATCTGATACACAACTGAGAAGATAGCATTTTTTGTAAAGGAACACCACATTTTTAGGTGAGCAAAAGTATTGGAACAGATAGACTTAAAGTAAATTAAAGTGAATAAGACTTAATATTTTGTTGCAAATCCTTCGCTTGCAATAACTGCATCAAGCCTGTGACCCATTGACATAACAACACTTTTGCATTCTTCTTTTGTGATGCTTTTCCAGGCCTTTACCACAGCCTCATCCAGTTACTGTTTGTTTTGGGGGGTTACTCCCTTCGGTCTCCTCTTCAGCAGGTAAAATGGATGCTCTATAGCGTTTAAGTCTGGAGATTGACTTGGCCAGTCTAAAACTTTCCATTTCTTGCCCCTGATGAACTCCTTTGTTGTTTTTGCAGTTTATTTGGATCATTATCTTGCTGCATGATGAAGGATCTTCCAATCAGTTTGGTTGCATCTTTCTTTAAATTGGCAGTCAGAATGTTTCTGTAGACTTCTAAGTTCATTTTGCTGTTGCCATCATGTGTTACTGTGTTGTTGTCAAGATGAACCTTTACCAAAGTGATGGAAAGGCTAAAGTTTGGAAAAGGAAAGGATCTGCTCATGATCCCAAACATACAGGCTCATCTGTGAAACACGGTGGACGCAATGTCATGGCTTGGGCTTGCATGGCTTCTTCTCGAATGGGCTCATTAATCTTCATTGATGATGTAACACATGATGGCAACAGCTAAATGAACTCAGAAGTTTACACAAACATTTTGTCTGCCAATTTAAAGAAAGAAGCAACCAATTGGAATATTGCAGTTGATGCAGTTATTGCAAGCAAAGGCTTTGCAACAAAATATTAAGTCTTATTCACTTTAATTTATTCTAGTCTATCTGTTCCAATACTTTTGCTCACCTAAACATGTGGTGTTCCTTTACAAATAATGATATCTTCTCAGTTGTGTATCAGATCCAGATGTGAATACCTGGAAATGAAAGCTGAAATGTTGATCTATTGTCTCATATTCATATTTCGGTGTCAAACCCAAATGTTTCCAGTCTACAGCAAAAATAAAGGAATTGGCCTCACCGTTCCGATACTTGTGGAGGGGACTGTAAATAGTAGATTAATGAAAATACTACTCAAAAGGTCAACATTTCTGTATTATAAATTCTTATGGAATATTCAAAATTTTGAGATGCTGAATTTTTGATATTCACGAGCTTTAAGACGGAATCCTGAACTATATCACTATATGTCTTATACATCTAGAATGTATGGAATTTTTTTTGAATGAAATCACAATGACATCACAATGAGTTTCACCTGTGTGTGCATACTTTTTATTTGTTGAGTAGGCCTATATAGGCCTTATTAAAATATAATAGGCTTTTCCATCTGTTATTTTTATTAAATATTTATTAATTGAATGTACAGAAAATATGCAATATCGTCAAATGTATCGTTATCAGGATATGAAATTACAATCGGGATATGAGATTTGTCATATCGCCCAGCCCTACATGCAGTTTTGTACATGCATCTTTTATTTATTTCTTTGTATTGAACACAAATAAAAGCATTGTGCTTTAACTCTGCCTCTTCATATTGTTTGATCATACGTGATGAGTGGATGCTATAACACAATGTAGATAACAGGCAGAGGCAAATTGAAGGTGAGCGATGAAAAATCGTGCATTAATCGTAATGGAGGTCAAAGGTTCAATTAATGGTGATATTAGTCCCAGCCCTACCCCCTCACCTGTACAGTCTCCCAGCTCCAGCCGTCTCCCAGCTGCTGTGAGCGCTGCACCAGGAGCTGACAGCAGCCCTGGAAGCTCTGCTCATTCATCTGTACAGTGTGGAGGAGACAGCTATATCACACTGAAGAGCCTACATACATTTTATACACAGCAGGCAAAAAAACATTTTCTAGCACTGGTCAATTTTGACTTGAGATGTGTCCATTTAACTTCTCCTATCATACTAGCAAATCAAAAGTTCCATAATGAACATTGAGGTGATGTTGAGGATAAGTCTATAGTTACAAGTCGTTTGTTTTCCTCAATACTCTGAACCAAAAACCTCAATTTCTAAAGCATTTACGTCAACTTTCCATAATCATTCTTAGCACTATAACACTATACAAAGGGATTTGTTCATATGTTGTTAATTGTCTCATGTATGATTCCTTTTATTTCTTAAAACATGATGGGAATGCATTTTTAAGACCCGTTAAGTTTAGTTGATTTATTTTATTGAGCCTTTACGTAATATTTTTTTAATTAAAAAAATAAAAGAGGCTGTATCCAAAATCTGTTCTGAAAAAAGTTGAACACTAATAAACCTAAGTTGGAAAAACGAAATAAACTCTAAAGATTTGAACTCTTGCTTTATCCGGTATCTAAATGTTTGGTTTTCAGAGATGCAAATTTACACATAAATAACCTAGTTCTATATTGCTAAAATAATAATAACAAATGTCCTGATGATATCTGTAGGCCTATGTTAAACATTTTACCCTATTCTAAAACACTGTAAGAGAACCCATGCGCTGAATAGGTTTTCTGTTCAAAACCAGTCACTGCAATACGAAATACTTCCCTCTGAAATGTAGTGAGCTGGAAGTATAAAGGAGCAGTAAAGTGTAACAGTCAAATAGCCTAGCACATAGCACATAGCCTAGCCTACCTCACAATCTACTACAGTACAGTACAATGCACTTTCACAGTGCTGTGACATCACATAAACCAAGCTGAACTCAGTGGACCAGTCTCATACTACACACCGAGTCACCATTCTGCATCTACAAGCTCCATAGTAAAGTTATGAGCATCAAATATACACCAATACTGAGAGTGAAACATTTGTAGGCTACCGTAAAGATGCATTGGTATTCATAGTTTATTTCCTTAGGTGACAGCATAGATATAAATACGTCTTTATATCTATGAGGTGACAGGCAGCTGGCATTAGGCTACTTTATTTGTTTGCGGGGACAGCTGGACATAACAGCCTCCGTCCTACAGCAGTAACTTTCCAGATAAAAACGAGCTAATATTCACAAAAGAGACAACGTCGATAAGAAGCGTTTGTTAAAGCATAGCATTGCTGCTTGTTTGATTCTCTCCCGCTGGATCTGTCTGACCTAGCCTGACGCGGCGTCATGGCACCGTGCCATAACACCGGTAACGGGAAGCCTTTTACGCACACACAAGTTCAACACACACCAGATACTGACATTATTACAGCATATTACTTACTGCTGGGAGACTAGAACAACGGAAAACAGAGCCAATATTTATCTTCCGGGTCGCGAGATCACGTGACTACCACCGTCACCTGCTTAGTGTTATCCTTATGATTAACCAACAATCAAATATAGCCTATCTCTAACTCTCAGACAACAAATCCACACCGGAAGGCCTTAAAATAAGTTATAAAAATGACCGAAATTCAAGATAGGCCTATATAACATATAGCCATTTCATTCAAGTGTCGTCTGTGTCTTCAAGTAGTGGCAGCTGTCGTGTTGTTAGTATTTGCCGCCACTAGATGGCAGTACATACCATATGAGAGCCGCAGCAATGCAATGGAACTACAGAACACACAGCAACACAGTCCAATGGCTAACACATTGCAGCCTATTTGCGTTCTAATTCTAAAACATAGCAGACAGAGAAGGAGAGTGGTCGTCGCCAAAGAGGACCTCGATAATCACAGTATGTTCCACAAATACTTAATTTATATAAGGGGACGCATGTACATGGAGTGGGGGGTGCTGATGCTGTTAAGGCTCTGAGTTGTGCGAGAGCGTTCGCGTTGCAGAAGTGTGAACTGCCCAGTTTCAGAACGTTGAGGGAACTTAGTAAGTGACAAAAATAGATTTGTTCCTCAGGTCATGCACAGGAGACAGCATCCCTTCACAAGCGCAGAGGGAAGAAATTAGTCTCTATTGATTCTTCTTTTATGTTCAGGGGCCACGCTTAATACAAAATCACTCAGCCCAGCGACCCAGGAACATGAAGCACAATTTATTTATTTTTTGTAACACAAATACGGTCTAAAACTTGTATAACCCAAACCCTTGCATTTAGCTCTAATTAGCCTGGCGGCTACGCCTTTGTGTCTTTCAACAGGGCCCCTAAACTAAATCTAAGACCCCCCCCCCCCCAATTTAAACGCTACAACATTAAATGCAATTTACTGTCTGTATAGAGAGAAATATACAGATGCCAACAGACAAGGTTTAGTCAAATAGATAAATAAATAAATTAATGTACAATTTGGACCTTTGATTTATTTATGAAAGAAGCCATGTAATATAAGCTAAATATCTAAATTAACCAGTGCATTAAAAAACAATGTTTTTAGCTGCAGTTGCTCGCCTCAAACAAAACAAAGGGACATGTCATTTAGGTGGCCCTGATGCCTTTGTACATGAACTGCCTTACTGGTGTTGTGATTGCTCTTTGGGTGTGAAGAATGGCAACAGTTTTTCAAATGGGCTCAAAGGGAGCATTCAGTATTTTTGATGTGGGGTTGTATGAGGTTCTTAGGCATAGTTAGTGTGTTACCTTATGGAGATGGAGATCAGTGCAGTCACTATAAGGAGTTTGGAGGAGACATCACAGAAGCAGAAGTCAGAATGTACTGTTTGCAGAGGGGCCAAAAGAAAAGCACTTTTTTTGCCACATAGTATATAAATGCGTTCCTCTAAAAGGTTATATTTTTGTCAAAATAAATCGTTTTTCTTCTGGTCCTCTCTGAAGATGGGACAGCACAAACTCAAGTGAAAGGTGTTCATTTTATTGGACCAAATTCTTATAATACAAAGATTGTTTGTGACTCCCAGAAGAATATTTGTGTTTTGCCATTTTGTCATCAAACCACAATTCATCATTTCCACAAGGAGCCTTCAAAACCGTGAAACGAAGGCTGCATTTCTAGGACGCATACGAAGGAGCCTTGTAAATGGGACAACCCTTTGCGTGACGCTATCATGCAATCGGTCTTCAAATGCAGCCTTCGTAGGCTGTGGCCTCTGGAATGGGATACACCTTGGCTGTGTCTTGATTCAGGGGTTGCGGTCTACGTAGGCTGCATTTGAAGACCGATTGCGTCATAGCGGCGCGCAAAGGCTGTCCCATTTGCAAGGCTCCTTGCAAGGCTCCTCATATGCAGCCGTGAAATGCAGCCTTCGTTTCACGGTTTTGAAGGCTGCATCAGATGTATCCTTCATGGCCCAACATATCCCAAGATTCATTGCGTTTTTTCAGAGATTGCATAAAATAAAATAAAAAATAACAAAACAGCAACGTGTTGCTCCATCTTCTTTTTTTCTTGTACTTTTTTTTCTTTTTGTCTGGTAGGCAACTTCTTTTTCTTTTTTCCTCCATTGACAGGGCTGTCTCCGTTGGCAGCAATCAGGGTTGCGAGGCAGCACAGGAGCGGCGAGTCGTCACGCAAGTTAACGGCTTGTTACATAAACCGGAAATGCTCGTAAACGGAGACCTGCGGAGACCGTCCCGTTTAACAAGGCTTGTTGGCCTTGGAATCGGCCTTAAAATCAGCCTTCATAGGCTATAGCCTTCATAGACCGCGAGACTGCGTCCTACCAAGTGCGTGGTCTCTGTAATGGGACATAGCCCTTGTGTGTGGAAAATCACCCACAATCCTTAGCGATATGGATCAGACCATCATTCTGTAATTGCAATGTGTGGTAACAGTGGCCGCTGCTCAGCAACAGTAAAACACAGAAACAGCAGTGGCAAGAGAGGGCAAAAGAAGCCATTTATTGAAATAATCCAAAGAAACTAAACATGACACTTTTTTTCTTCAATCAAGCAAAATGGAACAGTTTCCACGTCGAAAAAACAGTCAACACTAAGTGTGTGCAACACTCCTGCTGCCGCACTGAGGGGCAGAGGACTAAACCACAGCTCTTCTCTTCAAACTCTTGTAATGTACAAACCGTCAGACAGAAAAACTTAAAATCCAGCACATTGCTTTTTTTAAATCAAATATATACATTTGTTTTCATACAGCATTTACACATAGAAGAAAAAAAAAAAAAACAAAGCAAGTACCACAGAAGAACTCTATCTGTCAATCCAAAGATAAAAACAACACAAACAAAAACACACACCCACACAACATGTAGACAGAGGTGAAAGTGACGCATGATGCTGTCAGAACTATATTGTCTTGGTTCCTGCTGACAGAGAGAAGCAGCGGGGTTTCCCAGACTCACACACAGGGGGATGAGAGGAACATGCTGGCACAGCCAGGAGACTGGGGAAGGCTCTTTGTCCCAACTGGGTTCACTTCACTCATTTAGGAAGAAGGGACGCATTGAGTATGACTGAAACCTCCTACAAATCCCACAATGCTCAGTTGAGTTTCATGTCATGAGTTAGCCAGCTTGTTCATTAGCACTGACGGTATATTTAAGTATTATGGCTTGATAATTCAATACTATACAGTAGAATTATGACCGAACATAGAACCTCAATAGAATATGTTCACAGAGTGTGTCCTGATACATTTCTTTCTTCTTGACTAAAACTACTTAAAGACCTGTTAATTGAATGAGACCTTTAATGATGGTGTCCTGATTGTCTAAGCTGTACTGTCACTATGTTGGTCCGTGTAGCCGTCAATAATGTAAAATGGACAATATGGTAATAATTTTTCATTTAAAAATGCCACTTCTTTCATTCTTGTCTTTCCCACTACTGAAGTGCCCTGCACACACTGCTATCAAACAGAGCTTTGAACCTACAGCTGACTAGCTCCATGTAACACACCGGTACGTTCCAGTCAGTAGGAAACACTTCCAGACAGTGTCTCTCCTCAAAGGCATTCTTTGGTTGTGCAAATAAAAAGTGATCTAGTAGCTGTGTTGAGGATGAAATGAAGACGTTCTAAACCGGACTGCTTACTCCTGACTGATCACTGTTGGATTGTCTTTTCTGGAAAGGTAAAAAAAAAAATGTTGTATGGAGAGAGGCTGTCAGAGGATCCAAAGGCCTACACTCTATTAGGCCTCGTTTCTACCGAGTAGAGCGGGTCGGGTCGGGTCGGAGCGGCTCAGAGTGGGACAGCTCACTTTTAAGAATCTCGGTGGTGTTTCCGGGGTTTAGGCTGGACGCCAGAATGTGGGTCAAACTATCGGGCTTTGGAACAACTGTGGTCAAGCCAGCGGTCTATCGTTTTTGCTTGGTCAAACCAGCCGCTTCTTTATTTATTCCCCCCGTGTTGTTGTGAGTACAGAGACGGCTCGGTGCAACCGATAGAGACAGTGAGCGAACAGTGCTGGCTGTGGCAGCCAAGTGACATCGTAGCAGTGGGACACAGTGTAGCCAACTGATTCATTTAATGACGAGGAAAAAACACCACACAATGAAGTGCTGCACTCACCTTTTCGCCAAAACACAAGACTCTCTTCACTCTAGCCGAGGTGACTAGGGTAGAACGGGGTAAGTAGGCACAGTTTTTACTCTACTGAGAATTGCTCATCACCTAAACATCTTTCGATAGTCATTCCTACATTACATCGAAGCTTAAAGTGTTAGCTTGAAATGTGTACCCATCACTTTTTCTATGTTATTGTAATAAAGAAGAAATTAATCATCAAAGACACCCTTACACAATGTGACAATCAACCCCATCAAGGGGTCGGTTGTCATACACTATGGGGTTGTTTGTCACAATGTTATCGTAATGGGAATAATCTTGAAAAGAAGGAAAGAAAGTAGAACTAAATTTGAAAATGCAATTGCATTGTCAAGTTGACAAATAGGCCTATATAACTTACTGTAGCCTTGGCAGCTGGTCTAGTTTGAGATGCACTGGGTTGTTTTGATTTTGTTGTCCCTTTTTCCCCTATGCATGCTAGCTGCCTTTTCCTGCTCTATTCTTTCCTTCTCTGGGGTGTCAGTGAGTATACAGTTTGACAATTTATTTCGTTATTGGGTTCCTTTTCTGGCTGTAGCCTTTGGATAACTTGTGACAACCAACCCCCCCAAAAATGTGACGACCAACCCCAACTTGAATGTTTTGCTAGCATCAAGGCCAACAACCATCTGACAATTAATTAGCTTGCTAACCACAATCTAAACTATAGTTTACCCTTCACACTTTTTATGGGTAACAAGTGTTTTGTTATAAACCCATTCTGTAAAAGCCTAGAAGAAAAATACTGAGGAGCTAAATATTTTCAATTTGATATGAAAAACACAAACAGTCCCAGTGTTTCCCTTACCATTATACAGGCCTGGCGGGGCCGCCAGGCCAACAGCAGCCTGACTTACAAAAAAAAAAAAAAAGTAATACATTTTTCATTGATTCCGTCATAATAATTTGCGCGCGTCTGCGCGGCACTGTCGGTCTACCCCTCGTGTGCGCCTGTATTTACAACCTCTCGTTGGATCATCATCATCAGCTGACCTGTGTGTCTGCGTGTTTGTTTCTGCGCGCGGCGCGATGCGCGTGTGCATTCAGTGTGCACTTGTTAAACACGGAAGCCAATGAGCAGAAGCATGTCTAGCAAGCAAACGTTGAACTAGTGGCGAAAATAAAACCAGCGCCTGCTCTATGGAGATATTAAGGACTCAGTAACAGGGACGTTGAACAGGAAAAAGTACTGGGCAAAACTTACGCTACGTCGCCGTGGCAACACAACCAATCTGTATCAACAGCAGAGACAGAGCAGAAAAAAACAGCATGCACACGTTTCAGTAAGTTTACAGAAGTGCCACACTGCTACTGCCTTTGGCATTCTCAGAAAAGCATTAATTTATTTTCAAGGGACATATTAATGTATTTATTGTTTTAACTGTTAAGCTATCTTAAACAGCAGGCTATTGTAGGCCTACAAGCTTTATTTTTTTTGTATTTTCAATGCTACTTTATTTTTATGTTTTAAATTAAAAATAGCCTTTAATGGTCGGAATAGGGAATTTGCCTTATGTAGCACACATGTTGATAGGCTAATCATGATGTGTAGCCTATGTTACTTTATATATTTTCAACAAGGCTATTTGCCTAAAAAAAAATAAAAAAAATAAAAATCAGTAGGCTAGCTTCAAGGTTAGGTGATTCAGATTATTCCAGAAATGAGTCCTAGACAGGACCTGTCTATATTAGATCTTAGTGTTTATCGTTTTTTATGGAAATACACGTGTTTTTCTTCAATAGTTTACATGGCTTGTGTCTCCAAATTATTACAGGAAATAGTTATAGGCAGGACATATGACAGTTGTTTACAGAGCACAAAATTAATCAGATTTCGCCTCTCAAAGTGCACTAGATTGATGCATTTAACTTTAAAAAGATAAAGTTTTCTTCTGCAGGGGGATGCCCCCAGACCCCACTAGAAGGGGTCTCACCCAGCAGGATCTAAAAATCCTGTGAGAAACACCACATGTACAAACGTACTGAATGTGAAAGCATAACCCTATGCCCTCATTCTTAACGGGCTGTCAAAAGAGGCTCATCCCAAATGGGGTTTGTTTTGGTCAATTTCTTCTTGAAATTTGATACGCACATACTCTTTATCAGCTCTTACCACCGGGCCTAAAAAAAATTCTAGGGGAAACACTGCAGTCCTCTCACCTCAAATTCAGCAGTCTAACTCCAAGGAAGACTATGTAGGTGACCTCTTATCCCAATTCTGGATATTTACATACCAGAATTTCACAAACAGCGCCTTCTGGTTCCGAGATATAACGATTGTGACAACCAACCCGTGTGACAAATTACCCCGTTCTCCCCTACACACGGCGGAAATGATTATTTCTTCCAACTGTGGTCAAGCTTGCGGTCTCTCGTTTTTGATTGGTCAAACCAGCCGCTTCTTTATTTATTCCCCCCGTGTTGTTGTGAGCGTGTACTACTATCTATGGCGTAAACACACAGAGACGGCTCGGTGCAACTCATAGAGACAGTGAGCGAACAGTGCTGGCTGCGGCAGCTACGTGACTAGCAGTGGGACACAGTGTAACCAACTGATTAATTTATTGACGAGGAAAAACACCACACAATAAACAGTGCTGTGCTCACATTTTCGCCAAAACACAAGACTCTCTTCACTCTTGCCGAGATGACTACACATGGTGGAAATGATTCTTTCGACCAATGAAATGAAGGCAGTGTGTAGCTCCGCCTTTTCGGCACCCTTTCAGGCGGCTAGTACCCGCTCTACTCGGTGGAAACGAGGCATTAGAGTCGAAATCTACATCTCAAGTGCCTCGTTTCCACCGAGTAGAGCGGGTCCAGGTAGTTTGGCTTTTCATTTGCCAAAAGTTGGGTAGGGTATGATTTAAGTGCACCTAACCACTCTGAGCCGCTCCTAATTTCAGTACTCCTCCGTTGGGGTACCAGCCGCCTGAAAGGGTGCCGAAAAGGCGGAGCTACACATGCCGTCCGTTTATTGGTCGAAATAATCATTTCCGCCGTGTGTAGTCACCTTGGCAAGAGTGAAGAGAGTCTTGTGTTTTGGCGAAAATGTGAGCACAGCACTGTTTATTGTGTGGTGTTTTTCCTCGTCATTAAATTAATCAGTTTGTTACAGTGTCCCACTGCTCCGATGTCACATAGCTGCCGCAGCCAACACTGTTTGCTCACTGTCTCTATCAGTTGCACTGAGCCGTCTCTGTGCGTTTACGCTCAGAACAACACGGGGGGAATGAATAAAGAAGCGGCTGGTTTGACCAAGCAAAAATGAGAGACCACTGGCTTGACCAGTTGTTCCACAGCCCGATAGTTTGACCCATATTCTGGCGGCGGCTATCGCAGTCCAGCCTAAACCCCGCCCTACCAGTAAGGGTAGGGACGGTGGTGGAAACACCACCGAGATTCTTAAAAGTGAGCTGTCCCGCTCTGAGCCGCTCCGACCCGACCCGCTCTACTCGGTGGAAACGAGGCAAAGTTGTCTCAGTTTTGTATGACCACAACAATAACATTTTGATCATTTTGATCGCTATTGGTTTAAATGTTGAGTGGTGAAATCTTGCTATGACTTTGCTATGGTTTTCCCAACACACAGGAGGGACTTCTGAATGCTACTTGGTGATGGAGTTTTTGAACAATACATTTGGTGTACGACCAAAGGACTATGACACACTAAATGTTTGTTTTATCAATTAAAAGAACGTATTGTGCCATTGAGTCACTACAGTACATAGTACAGAAGATTATACTATGTGGTGTTGGACAACAGCAAGTCAACAGCAAGCATTTTCACTGTGATGTGGCACATCTTACCATCCACTCATGTCATAATTTTGCATAAGTTGCCTCAGTTGTTAGTGGTAGGATGGCACAGAGGAAAGTGTGTCCTCCCAGTTACCATGAGGTCTCTGGTTCCTCCTCCCAGTAACCATGAGGTCTCTGTTTGGATCCCCAAGACCAGACAGGAGGGTGTTAGCAGTAAAACTAGTGGTCGCTGCTATTACTACGGTGCCCACCATCTCTACCATTGTGTCCTTGAGCAAACTGCTCCAGGCGTGCTGTACTATGGCTGACCCTGTGTGAGGAAAAACAAATTTCAATGTGCCCTGTGTACAATTGACTAGCCTGTTACATACTCCGCGAGAAGAAAGAATAAACTTCTCGCTGACAGAGCTGCGAGAACAAGAACTAAGTTATTTCAGGTCTGGACATTTCATACTTCACGAGAACTCAAGTGCCGAACTCCTCACCGTGGCAAACGTCACGCGTTGTTACCATGGTAACTGACTCAGTAGCGCCAGCTGATTTTCCTTATTTCTTTAAAACGGGCACTTCGCTTTCCTCATTGACTTCAGACTGACCAATCACACAATAGTTCTCGGACAAGCTGCGAGAAGAAAGTTCGGCCCGGGTGATGTGTCGAGAACAAGCTGCGAGAACAGCTAAACCAGAGCTGCGAGAAGAAAATTTTCTTCTCGCAGCTCTTGTTTAGCTGTTCTCTCTCACGAGAACCGAGAACTTTGTTCTTTCTTCTCGCGGAGTAACTTACTTAACTAACTTGATGATTCTATAGCAAACTATAGTTTATGTGTGATGTTCAGGGAGTGAAGTAAGCCCAGCATGGTTGTAGCTGTAGTTGGACACACTGAAGCAGCTTTATGTGGAGGTTTAAGGGAGACAGTGGAGGGGGCTGACACACACACCAACAAACACACTGACTGAGGCCCTGCATTCACACCCATATGGCTTCAGGCCTGGACACATGTCAGCAATGCATAGACACATACACTCACTGGCCACATTATTAGGTAAACCTTGCTAGTATGGACCTCCTTTGGCCTTCAGAACTGCCTTACTTCTTCGTGGCATTCTTTCAACAAGGTGTTGGAAACATTCCTCAGAGGTTTTTGTCCATATTGACATGATAGCATCACAGTTGCTGCAGATCTGGTGGCTACACATCCATGATGTGAATCTCTGGTTCCACCACATCCCAAAGGGGCTCTATTAGGTTGAGATCTGAGTGACTGAGCAGGCCATTGGAGTACAGTGAACTCATTGTCGTGTTCAAGAAACCCGTTTGAGATGATTTGAGCTTTGTGACATAGTGCATTATCCTGCTGGAAGTAGCCATAAGAAGATGGGTACACTGTGGTCATAAAGGGATGGACATGGTCAGCAACAATACTCAGGTAGGCTGTGGCGTTTAAATAATGCTCAATTGGTACTAAGGGGCCCAAAGAGTGCCAAGAAAATATCCCCCACACCATAACACCACCACCACCAGCCTGAACCGTTGAAACAAGGCAGGATGGATCCATGCTTTCATGTTGTCCGCGCCAAATTCTGACCCTAGCATCTGAATGTAGCAGCTGAAATTGAGACTCATCAGACCATCAGGCAATGTTTGTCTAATCTTTTATTGTCCAATTTTGGTGAGCCTGTGCGAATTGTAGCCTCAGTTTCCTGTTCTATTCATGTGGTAACAAGAAATTGAAACGGTTTACCTAATAAAGTGGCAGGTGAGTGTAGACAGATGATGACAGTGAGTAAAATGGTGGTGGTGAACACCAAAATGAATGGGAAGTCAGGATCAGGGGATACACACACTGGTAAAGCAACAGGTTTGTCCCTGTGGCTGGCTCTAAGGACAGAGAGACAGCACATATGAGGTCATGGACAAGGTATCTTACTCTTTGACAGAACACACACACACACACACACACACACACACTGCTGGAGATCCTTCTGTGTGTGCAAGCAACTAGAAAACATCTGAAATCCTTAAAGTGGCATTCAGAGAGAATGCTGACTGAATATGACCACAATTTCCCCTTCGATCTTTTTTCTTGCTGTACTGGTCTGTAATACTGAACATACAGCTTTAGTAGTATTGCTTTCAGTACAGGTGTATAGTGCCAGATGATGGTGTGTACACTCTACATAATAGTCACAGATTTGAACTGACGTTGTTCTGAAAAGAGAGCTTTGGTGTCCTGTGACATTACTGTTGGAACATGCCTCAGGTGTGTGTGTGTGTTTTGATTGATTGATTTGTTTTAATTTGGACTTTAAGGAAAAGTAATTTATAGCAGAGGACACTAAAGTTAGCAATATGAGCTAGCTAGCTTCCACTTCACAGGTGAAGTACAAACCAAACAGCATAATGGTTCTTCATAAATGTTGAATGAGTAACATACATCCCAAATCACTTATGGTAAATAGCTAATGCTTTGTAAAGCATCTTTTGTAAACTAAGTGCAGGCTCTGCAAATGTACACAAATCCCCCTCCCCAGAAACTGCATACAGCACCTTTAAACAGGCAAACACTATTTCAAACTGAACGAAAAAGCGGCATCCACTATGCCTAAAACATTATTTAGTACAATTACCCATTTGACCAAATTAAACAATTTGAATGACCCAATAAATCACATGTATTCCTTATGTGAATTGTAAATGTCTCTCTTCAGTGTGGAACAGCCTCAGGACACCAAAACTCACAGGGTGAAATGTTTGGTTGCTTGAAATGACCAGGTTGTTAATCATAATATGATTGTGTAACCCTGATGCTGTACATATGTTTGAGAGATGATCTTATACATTATGTGTGTGTCTGTCCAAGTCACTCATTGTCAATGTCCCCTGTATGCTAGTTCACAACCTTGATGCATTGACAACACACTCATCTTTGTGACCCATTACGTTGGTGCTGAATTGAGCAATTATTTTTCTTAAAGTCACCTATAACAAACATCAAGTAACTTCACTTAGTGGACTTCAGTACGGTCACACAGTGTACCACCAGCATCATTGACTTTTCTAAAGTGATTTGTAATTTCTGACAGGTAAAGAGTTCGGCATCTGTGTTGCAAAGATGTCAGGACCTTTTTCAAGAGTTTGAAAAACATAAAGAAATCGACACTGTGATATAGACCTTCCTCAATGTCGACATTTAGACTAATCATTAATGCAAGAACTAAAGATGTGCTTTGGTGTGCTAGTACAGCAATGCACAGAGCCAAATGCCTGGAGCTAACACACCTAAGACTGAGTATCAGACTCAATCATTATTTCATGGGTCGGCCATTATTTTGTTCTCTCTTGCCCTGACCAATCAATGGACAAGTTTTAGTTTACTCTGAAGCAATGGTAAGAGTTGTTATGTCGAGGAACGACAATTCATCTGAAATTTAAAGTATTGTTCAATCGTTGGATAAAATAAAATGTTTAATCAATGGCATTTGTTACTGCACTGTCACCTTGATCCATCAATATGAAACATGGAAGAAATCAGTGAGTTCTGCTGAATAACAAACCACCTGAGAAGCAATGTGAGGAAGAAGTTTTGATTTCACATCATGGATGTAGTAGATGTGAATAAAAGCAAAGCTGTTTGCTGTCAATCTTACAGTAGACACAACCAATCTTAAGTGACCGCTTAGCCGGTCACTCAGTGAGGCAGTAGAGGCACTGCAACAGTGAACACTGAATACAATCGAGACCGTTCTACAACACATTCAAAGCTAGCTAACAGGTGAATCTTACTTGTACCTGTGAATGATCAATTATCCAGCCCTATCTGAATTGCTGAACAAATCAGTGATGTTGGATTCAGAGTCTGTTACACCCAAATGGAATGTTTGTCAAATATTTGACCAGCCAAAATGTTGTCTTTGAGAAAGGCCTAACCCTTTGAAGTGAGGTGGTCACTTTATGGGTCCTTGGACCTTGGTAGTGCATTTCACGCTTGTTGCTCAAGAACATTGACGGACTATGTCTGTCAGAATGATACAGTGTCTACAGGGAAACATCTAACTGACATCTAAACTTATTTTTCACGTGTCCTATGTTTGTTTGTCTCTCCAGACGGAGATCTTGTTCATATGACTGTCCACGTTTCATTCCTTTTTGTTCTTGGTGTTCATGTTGTTCTTAAACTTCGAGAGGATAAGAGTCCTTTCCCTCATCTCTTCATTCATTTCTAAATAAAAATTATTTCTGTTTTCTTACCCAAGTTTGTGTTGGACCTGTCTGACAGTCTAATCCAGTCATCCATCCATATATTTTCACAAATTTTCAGTTCAATCCCGAGATCTGTCCTTAGACCTGTGGGAAATCCTGCTCCATCCCTCCATTCTGAACCATGTCTGTTTACCGTATAGTGCTTTGTCCTAAACATGTGAGACCTTCTGCGTCTCTCTGGCCTGTTTGATGCTGTACAGCCATTTGATGACCCGTGCGTTCCTCTCCACGGCTGAGATCCCGTATGGAACGCGCTCCCCGGGCTCCTCCTCCTCCTCCTCTGCCCCGTCCGACAGACCCTCGTTGGAGGACCGCCGCGAGCGCTCACAGTCTGAGGAGACCATGGAGGCCGACCTGAAGTTCAGGCTGACGATGTCCGAGTTGGCGCGGGCAAAGTTCTCCGGCCCCACGGCCTCCAGCTCCTCGGGGTCCAGGCCGCAGTAGTTGAAGAAGCGCTCCACGTCGGCCCCGGCGCGGGCGTAGCGGTCCGACAGGTCCGACTTGGATCTGTGTAGTGACGAGCGACGAGCCACCGACGAACCCAGCTCCAGCTCCAGGTTAGGATCGGTGGAAATGGTTCCGGAGGGGTTTCCCAGATCACACGGCAGGGACAGGGGCGTGGCGGTGTTGTCACATGTCAGGGGGGAGGGGCTCTGACGAGGCAGCGAGAAGGAGAGCGCCGGGGGAGGCAGGGTGGCGGGGTTAGGTTTGGGAGGAAGGGGCGGAGCCGAGGAGCTGCTGGAGCGTGCCGTGCGGAGAGGCTTCCCGTTACACAGACGCAGCAGGTCAGAAGAGGACTGGGAGGTGAGGAGAGGTGGCAGTGGAGAGCGAGATCGATCCATCACTCCACCTGCGTCCACCGCCCGTCGGCTCAGGTTGAGGTTGCCGCCCGGGCCGGGGCTGCGGCGCCCTCCGCTGCCCACCGGAGGAACCTTCAGGGAGTGGGAGAATGAGCGCAGGGAGTGGGATGTGCTGGGGCTGGGAGCAGAGTCCACTGGCTGCTCGTTAAGCGTCATGGTGGAGCGGTAAGTTAAAGGCATCCTGGTAACAGAGAACACAAAGACAAATTCACTGATTCTGAGAGTGGAAAAAAACAGACTGAATTTGAATACTTTACATGAAGTAGCTTGGACATGACATTCAGAAATGAATAAACATGCATTTAAAAGAAAATCCCAAACAATCAAAGAGTGTTAGCCCACTGCCCCCACAGGTCTGTTATGGCGCTTTTCCACAACATGGTACCAGCTCGGCACTACTCTACTTTTTCTGGTTTTACACTATGAAAAAGTCCCCGGTACATACATTTTTGGTATGCCACTAACCACTACTCCATGAGTACCCCCTACCATGTCCAAGGCACACTATGCCACATTTTGAGTCACTCAAAAATAATCCCACTCAACGATCACTTCTGCCCCACTAGGATGTGTGGTGGTGTGCAGTGTTGGGAAAGTTATTTTTCTACGTGAACTAGTTCAAAGTTCAGTTCACACCCTTTAAAATGAACTAGTTCAGTTCATAGTTCATAATTCAAAATTCTGAACTAAGTTCACAGTTCAAAAATGAACTAGTTCATAGTTCTTTTTTTTCAATATGTTGCTGCAGGCTGCTATTTTTCTAAATAATTGCCACATACCATATAGAACCACAGACAGAAATTATTTCAATAACATTCAGTCCACACTAGAAGCCAGCTGCAACTTTTACCCCTACAGTATATTCTCAAAAACGTGAGGAAAAAGTTGCTGTTTGAATGGTATTTTTAATGAAGAATTATTCAAACAAAAACGGTTAAGGTGCAAAAGTTTTTCCATTTTTATAATTTTTAAACCTGGAAACAATTCACATGAAATTTCATTCAAAGAAAGCAATACTGAAAAATATACCGGGCAGGTTCTACTGTACAAACAAATTAGCCTACAACTTAAAATAGTAAAACCCTCAAGGAGACCATTCTAAACTGCAGTGTAGGGCCTACTGTTAACAACAAAGTCCAGAAGATGTGTTGACATACTTATTAACACAAACACAATCTGAGGTAGGTAACAATCATACGAAGAAGAGGTAGAACCTGAGGCTAGGTCCATGGTCTGAGTCATGGACATATAAAGAGTAAGCGCTGCTGCATTCATTTGTTTTTGTTTTTTTCCCGCGGTGTTTCGCATTTTGATGACGCAGCGGCGGTGCAATGCTGTGGTGGCATGTGTTGCCAGATTGGGTGTTTTTCAGCTACATATTAACCCATTGATGACTATGGCAATCTAGGATGCATGTCCTTAATGCCTGAGGGTTTTCTGAAAAAATAGTACGAATTGTCAAGTCTACCAAAACCTTAATATCTAAGCCTGTGTAGCACATAGAAACATGAAATAAAATACATTTAAAAGTTAAGGTTCACAGGTTTTATGTAAACATGCTCCCTTAGCGCTTACAAACCAACAAATATTTCTAAAAATCGTCAAAATTAGATGAATTAGAAAATGATTAAATATTGTTAATAAATAGATGCAATGTGTTGTGTGATTTTCGTCAGTAGTCTATAGTAGACCTTGATTCTGCGCACCAAACGCCACTAACTGTTCCGTCGCCGACATAGCCGGCGTATTTTTTTTATTATTTTGTTTTATTTTTTATTTTTTTGATTGAAGTGATTTTCGGCAAACCACACAACTTTTGGGTGGTCACGTGGTCTTAAAAAAATCAACAAAACCCACCTCATGTGTATTTGGACCAATGACAGTGCATTCTATGCTGGGAATGCCATGAAAATTAGATAAAGTAATAATGCTGCGCGATGCAGCATCAGGCAGGAGAGCCAATGTGGCATCGCGCAGCAGCCGTCATCAATGGGTTAAGGGCTGTTTACGCTGTCTTTTAGCAGGGGTTTTCTATAGAAATCTGGCACTCGATGAATGATTGAACGACTGTAAGAGCGCCGTTCACAAACGCCAGAATGAGCACGTTCGCAAAAACGTTCATGAGGCAGAAATACATAAGTCCAGTTCACGTTCGCCCCCAATATGAACGAGTTCATGAACGAACGTTCATTGAACGCGTTCAGGCACAACACTGGTGGTGTGTTTATCTGCACCCCCCCCCCTTTGGCTGTATTCTACATAGTACATACTACATAGTAGTTGGTTGTGTTTTGTAAACACAAGACTCAGACTAAGCTCCACCCAAGCTCCTCCCTGTTAAAAAAAAGAACACAACATAATGTATTCATCTGATAATCGGTGAATGTTAAAGCAGTGATTTGTAAGTGTATCATGTTAGTTTTACCCTGATGGAGTCCAGCTCCTGGCCATTCCCCTGATGTCCTCCTCTTAGCTCCACCTCCAAGTCCCTCTGACCCAGCTCCTGGTGAGGACGATGAGTTGAGAAGGTTCTTTAGGATCTCCAGGTTGAGATTCTCCCGCTTGCTGCTGCCGCTGCTCGTAGCACACGTGTCTGACTTTGTGTTGTTATTGGAGGCTTTGAAAGGTATCCCGCCTCCATTTCCCCCTCCTCCACCAATCCCAGGGCCTCTCTTCGACAAGAGCGTGTGGCCGGCGGGAGGCTTGGCCAGCACGGGCGGTTTGATTGGCTCCTGCTTGGCATTGATAACTTCCTGACTCTTGACATACTTGGCCTTGTCAGCTTCTAGTCTCTCCACAGCACTGAGGCGCTTTGGGTTAGGTTCCACCTGAGTGAAGGCGTAAATAGTACAACGTTATGAATTATACATCAACCATTTTCTATATACACATATTTCATCTGCTAATCCCTGTGTTTCCAGGGTTAGAGCAAACCCAATATCTGGCCTTAAATGTGTTGTCAGACCAGCAGTTAACACCCATTGAAAGTTATTGAAAGTGGCATCTTAAAGCCCTCAAGGGTAGTGTTGTGCAATGTCTTCACCTTGTGGAGAAAAGAATATGCAAGGACTTAGTGGTAGCTTTGCGACGATGGACAGCGCTTACAAAAGGTGCCTACAGCTGACATAGTTTATGTTTATGGTTGGGAGGAAATAGCTTTGAAAATTAAACACTTAAAAAAATTAAAATATTAATTATTGAAATATTTCAACGCCAGGCAAAGGTCCGGGCACCCGGGGTTTGGAATCGCTGGTCTGAACACATTCAGCCACTCAGACAGTTTAGGAAATGCAGAGTTTCTCTGATTCTACTCTGCTGCTGTGGATAGAATCCTAACAGGGGGCGTCACCAGTGATTCTGGAACTGTTATTACTTGCTATATGATTGACACTATTTTGTGATATTGCAGAGGTTTACTTTTCAAATTCTTTATTTAAATAAAAAGGGACAGTCAGCGTACATTATATAAGATTAAAAAAAAGGGAAATGCACCCAAGTCTGCTTAAAAGCTAGTTTTAATCGGCAGCCCCTTTGCCTGTTTTTAAGATGTATCCTAAAGTTAAAATTACATAAAATACAAATACCTGTACATCAGATACACATTGCATCGTCTTGTGTATATCAATTAAAAGCACATTAAATTATAGTCGAAACAAACCCATAAATCTATAAATATTTAAAACACGAGTAAAAAAAAAAAAAAAAAAGGAATATCAGATGGATCAGTGTTGGTATCTTTGACATTATTTTTTGCATTCCAATTGACATCGAGTGATATGATGGGGACTTGCATTGCAGTGGAGACATTGTTATATAAAGACACACACATACAGCTTCCTCCACAGTAGTAACATAACAGTATATACCTGTCTCCTGAAGTAGTCCGGGCCCTTGTTGAGGATGCGGAGGGGTACGGTGGAGCTGAAGGGCGTGGCGGGGCCGGCCGCTTTGCTATCTGCCAGCGCTGGAGCCAGTGTCTCTGTCGGCATGGCAACAAGGCGACTGGGGGGGGCGGCCGTGGCTGCAGTGGGCGCGGGGGGGAGGGTGTGTACAGAGGGAGGAGGACCCCCAATACATGAAGACACAAGGTGGAGAAGAGAAAGGTCTAGAAAGTCTTGAACTCCTGGGCCCTCATCGCCTATAGGACTGAGGCAGACACTGGGCTGGGAGGCTGCTGGAGGGGCTCTGGTCAAATATACACTAATGCATTGCCTGAGTAAAGGTAATCTCTATAAGCAGTGCTAAAACACAAACAACTGAGTGCAGGAGAGAGAAGGAGTGCAGTGACAGAATGGAAAGGAGGACAAATGAGTTCCGAGTGTGTTTAAGGGGCAGTGGTGTGGACCAGTGATTCCACGGGCCGAAAGGAGAAGTAGAGGATGGTGGGAAGAGAAAGCACTGCCGCCTCTTCTAACGGCTCCCTCTTCAGCTCGCCCTCCACACGATCTGAAATAGGCTTTAAAAAAAAAGACAGAGAGAAAGACAGCCAATGAGGTTTAGGTTAGGCTGTGACATCATGCACTAATAGCAGGAATATAGCAAGGACATAAGAATACACTAAGATCACAGTACCTTCAACGGCAAATTTAAATATACCAAAATCTGCTGGACACACATACATTTTTCATACTTCTATCTTTGTCAGGACCCCCGTTGACATCATGAAACCCCTTGCCCCCTAAAGCCTTACCACTAAACTGAATTCCTTACCTCAACCCTTAAGGTGCCAACACACTGCACACCGCCGCGCGGCGAGTTTACATAGAAAGTCAATGTATTTCGAGCGCCGCGGCGCGAATGGGCGGCCGGCGGCGAGCGGTTCACGCGGCACAGCGCGACCAGGGCGGCGCGGCCGCCGTAGAAGTTGAAAATATTTAACTTTTTGCCGCCGGCCGCGCCGCGATGGCCAATCAGCGTTGAGCTCCTCCCGACGTCACTCGCTTCGGGGACTGACTGATGGATGAAAAACATAATATGTTTTACTGGCCTCATGACACATGGACTGCTGCCTAGTTCTATGTTGGCTGTCACTCTAGTACCAGTCATCAAGGACAAGGCAGGCAAGATTGGCAGTATGGATAACTATAGGCCAATAGCCTTAACCAGTGTAGTGTCAAAAATCCTGGAGAAGATTTTACTTGATCGCCTTAATCAATATCTGAGCATTAGTCAAAATCAGTTTGGTTTCAAAGCAAAGCTTGGTACAGAGTTGTGTATTTATGCCGTGAAGGAGGCTACACATACATAGTATATGAGGCAGAATTCCTCTGTTCTAATTGGTTTTATTGATCCCTCTAAGGCATTTGACAGAGTTAATCATTTTAAGCTTTTTAACAAATTGAAGCAAAGGGATGCACCTGATAGTATTATAAGAATTCTGACCTACTGGTATTCTAAACAGAGAATGCATGTTAAATGGGGTCTCTACTCCCTTTGGTGTAAGTAATGGAGTGCGTCAGGGGGGGTTACTTTCTCCTGCTCTTTTTAACTTGTACATGGATGAATTATCTCAGCAACTAAATGAATGCCAAACTGGTTGTATGATTGGGAACACTCTTGTAAATCATGTCATGTATGCTGATGACTTGGCCATTCTCTCTCCCAGCAGTGCTGGTTTTCAGCAGCTACTGAAAATTTGTTCTGATTATGGGATGAAATATGATGTGCAATACAATGCTAAAAAAAGTATTGTTATGATATGCAGAACCAAAGGGGACAAAGAATTGTGCTTTCCAGATTTCTATCTGTCAGGACAAGTGTTGGGAGTCTGTAGGAAAACAAAATACCTGGGTCACTACATCACAGATCAGATGTATGATGATGATGATGATATTTATAGACAGTGTCGCATGCTATATGCCCAAGCTAATATGTTGACAAGAAAATGTGCTCTGAAAAAGTAAAAATCCAACTTTTTAAAGCATACTGTAGTCCACTGTACACTGCGAGTATGGGCAAAGTTTAAAAAGGCCAGTCTACAGAAGCTACAGGTTGCTTATAATGACTGCTTCAGGATTCTACTGAGGAGGCCTAGGTGCTGTAGTGCTAGTGCCCTGTTTTGTAATGCAGGTGTCAGCACTTTCAGAGCATTGTTGAGGAACCTGATGTATAAATGTATCTGTCGCCTTAATACGTCACAGAATTGCATTGTTGTTGTGCTGACTAATCCCAGCTACAGTACAATTCGTTACCAGTCACCAATGTGGAGGTATTGGTATGAATGTCTTTTATGAAAATGTGTGTATCTGTGGGGTGTGTTTTTTATGTTTTGTGTTCTTTTTATGGACCTTGAGTCTGACAATAAAGATGATGATGATGATAATAGTCACAGTTTGCTCCCATAAGTTCTGTGAATAGCCTCTGTGTCTGTTGCCTGCTGTGTACAGCTATCATTTTGCTTTATGACAAGTTGCACAGTTAGCTTGGTAAGCACCTCAGCACAGCAGACTGGTGCTCTCAGCACGGTTAGCACAGGGCCAGCATATCCCAGAGCCCAGAGTGGAGAAGGCTACTCTGGTCGGGCGCGGACAAAACAGACCCAATAGATCACGCGGCGCGGAACTGCGATTCGCGCGCCACCGCCGCGCCGCGGTGCAGTGTGTTCGTACCTTTACACCTCTACAGTACTAACACCAAGTGACCTGCTCCTAGGGGTAGCACTTTACAAGTTACAGGAACTTTGATGGTGGGGCTGTAAGTGCTGAAGTGTTCTGATTGGTCGTATGTATGTTATTATTATGGGAGATGGGGGTTTTACCTGACTGTTACTCTATTTTAGCAATAATAATAATAAATATATAAATAAATAATTTAATGTGATTTGAATGATTGAAGCATGTTGAGACCAGCCAAAGACACATGCTGGACATTTAGTGGTTCTAAATGTGATTATAGTTTGTGGAAAGGTTGATCGATGAAACTGTGATTCACAAATCTACACATATTTGGTTGGTAGGATAGCCTAGCCCTAGAGGAAGTCTTCCTGGAGTCCTGAAGAAGACTCCAGGAAGTAGTCAAAACATGTCAAGGTACAAACAAATGAATACTAGTCTGTTTACATGAACATACAAGTTAATTTACCAAATTAGACTAAATGAACCTTTTTTAGTTAGTAACCATGAGGTCTCTGGTTGGATCCCCGGCACCGTACAGGAGGGTGTTAGTAGTGAAACTAGTGGTGGCTGGTATTACATCTACTGTGACCACCATCTCTACCATTGTGCCCTTGAGCAAGACACTTAACCCCCAAACTGCTCCAGGGGCGCTGTACTATGGCTGACCCTGCACTCTGACCCCTTCCCAAGTGGAAACTGTAAGAGGGGAAATGCGAAAAGACAAATTCCAATATTCCCTGTGTAGAATTGACTAAATTGACTTATTTACTTAAAGTTATAATCCCTAACATGCACATCTATTTTTATTGTCTGTTAAGTTTTTATATATCAAATAGTGAGTTTAAACAATGGTGATGTGACCCACTGATGTTATACTATCCCAGCACATCCTCGTATTACTCGCGCTGCAGCGATGCGTTCATTTACTCAGGACATGGGAGCTTCAGACTCAGTTGTACTGATTTCAGACCTGTCTACATTCCAGTACATCGGTTAGTTTTTTAATTTCGTTTTCATGTTTTATTTTTAACACGTGTTAAATGTACACGTTAACGCAGGGTGATTAATTTCTGGAATTAATGCACACATTTTTTTAATGAAATTAGTGCATGCACAGAATGGCCCGCCAAATATATCCCTCCAGCTCTGCACTAGTCATCGCTCTAACGTTATGGCTGACCCAGGATCTGCACACTGACTTGGCACAATGGCGATGCGCAGCAGCACGCTGTATCACGTAGCAGTAGGCCATACGTTTTATTTTGACCTGCTAGTGGCCACGTGTGTGTGTGTGTGTCGCGGGCAGCAGTTGCTGTCTGAAGCAACAGGAGGAGAAACATTGTCGGCTTTGTTCAGTGCACGGGAGGACTAAAAGTGAACATCTGCAGTTTTCAGAGGTTTGTGTGATTAATAAGTGACATCAACATAACGCCGGCTTTCTGCCACAAATGAACTGTAATTTTACGTTTACTTAAGTAAGTTTTGTTTGAAGTCCTTCGCTCCATTTAATAGCACATCCGTTACTAAGTCAAACAATAAGAAAACAAATTTAGAGAAATATATAATATTCAAGGATGAACTGATTTTGGAGTTCAAAGGTCACTGTGACCTCATGCCTCATGAACACTGTTCCTGCGTTCCAAATCGCATACTCTTTCTTTTTTCTATTCTACATACTACATCTGACCATAAAAATAATCTAGTTATCATGCAGTAGGTATACACTTGAAACATACTTTTACTTATTTATTTCATCATAACATTGCGACTAGATCTTGCCTCTTGCTTTTATATACGTTGCATCCCCGTTTGTTTTCATATCGAGGCTGCGTCGATGTGACGTCACTTCTGTTGTGCACTGGATTGTGGGTCAGAATCGCCCAAATAGCATGCTGTTTTCAACACTAAAAATCTCAGCTGGATGTAGTAGACATCCGGGTATTTCTAACCATACTAAATCTGGCTACAAGAATCGGGACATACTAAATCTTTTTTTTTTTACCATACAAAATAGTAGATAGTATAAGTACTAGAAAGCAGGGAATATCTCATGAACGCTTATGAGGGATTTTTCTTCAAATTTGGCACAAACTCAAACTTCGATTAGAGGATGAACTAGTTACATTTTAGGGGACAAAGCTCAAGGTCACAGTGAACTCGCGTATTGTGAGAATGTTTGACAAACCATTCACTTGCATACTCAGTCAACTGACACCTAAAATGAAACACAAGTGGGGGTTAAGCTAAAGGGTCTGGATGAAAGTTACAGAATAAAAAAGAGAAAAGTCGGTTGGGGTACGAAACTTTATGATTTGAGTAAAGTTAAACTGCACCCATGTTAAAGTCTGCTGTCTGTCTGTATGACAATAATACAATGAAAGTGTCATTCATTGTCCCCCATCACTGACTAGATGTTTTTGTATGTCTTCTGGAGTAAAGCTGATTTTTAGGTTATTGCTGTAAAACAAAAATGTGCCAAAATGCTTTTATTGAAACACAAACTACAAGATCAGAACAAAAAATAACTATTGTGAATCTATTTATTATTTTTTTGTGGATTTTTATTTTCTCCTACTTCTATACTGTAACCTTATTGAGTGAATGGAGTGTCTGAGAAATGACCTGGGGGTGTGATGTATTATTACTATGTGGTTTAGAGTACTGAACAGGGCCATATGTCTGTAGTTAATTACACACACGCGCGCCGCAGCCACACCAACACACACACACACACACACACACACACACACACACACACACACACACACACACACACACACACACTGAAGGACATATTTCATTTGGATTAGGAACATGTGTCCCGCTCATTTCCTGCAGAACACAGTATCAGAGCGAGACAGAAGAGGAAAGGTAACACACAGCACATCTCTTGCCTTCTCTTCATATCAATTTCTATCTCTTCTTTCCTCTGACCTGGAACCCGTGTCTTCACATAACTCAACTCATTTAGAAATACAATGCTCCAGCCATAGGAAAAACACTGCTGAGATTAGTCTCTTGCTCTTTATAAATCAAAGCTAAAAATCAGCTGACACCCAACCCCCCCCCCCCCCCCACACACACACACACACACACACACTCTCTCTCTCTAACACATGATAGTCATGAGAGAGTATCGGTTCCATTCCTACATGACTGCAGGCATATTCCTTCCCAGAGAACACTTGGCTGTTGTTCAGTTGTAATGTCTTATTATTTTGTTTTCCAGAAAATCTGCGGTGTGCTGCAGGATAGCTGCACAGTGCACGCTAAGTACTCACACTGGGTGGATACACATTTTCCAAGGTCAAAAGTAGGAAATGTTACCAAAATAAGCAAACCGTGCCCTACTATTTTCTGTTCTTTGTTTATTGTGTGGCGATTTTTCCTTTCATTGAATTAATCAGCGGGCTTCACTGTGTCACGCTGCTTTGATGTCACCATGGTTACATACAGTAGCTTCTATGACATCACCATAGCTACGTAGCTTCTATGATGTCACTATAGCTAGGTAGCTGCCGTGGCCAGTGTGGCTCTGACCGATAAACTGTTTATACTCCCACCGCTGTCCATAAACTGGCCTAACAAGTAAGTGTGCTGTAGGCAGTGGAAATGAAAGCCAGGTCTTGGGATACCATGCCGTGCCAGACCGAACTGTGCTGCTCAGTAGAAACGAGACATTTGGGTGCTAGTGCCCAGTGCAGCTGTGGTATGTGAGTTTTTTTTACCCTGTGGCTGTCACTGAAACTCACTGCACTGTGTAGCTTTTGCATTGCATCTTTGCCCTGATTGAATGCACAAGTGAAACATCAATGGTAATGGTAAATGTTTATTAGATAAATATTTATTCAGGGGTGTAAAGTAGCGAATTACATTTACTCGCGTTCCTGTAATTGAGTAGTTTTTTCGTGTACTTGTAATTTTCTAAGTGATTTTTAAAACCTATACTTTTACTTTTACTTTGAGTATGTTTATTTTGAAGTATTGTACTTCGCTACATTTTATATCACCTGCGTTACTGAGTAAAAAAATAGATAGGGAAAGGAGAGAAAAGAAAAGAAATATCGCAGGGGGCTTTTATTTTACAGCACAATACCGGAAACTAACACAGAGAATGATCAACAGGATCATTGCGACTAAATGATAACAACAAACATTGCTTCCCTCTATCATTAAAACAAAATAATCCTAGTTAAACTGTCATTGTACCGCACGTGAAGACGTGAAGGCTTTTAAATGCAGCAAACCTCTCATCCAGCCGTGCGATCGGCCCCTCCCTCACCTAGCTTTCAGTGCAGAGTAGGATGGAGACGGTGCGTGTTGCCGGGAGCTTTGAAAAACTTCCAGAAGACAGCAGAAAGTCAGCCTTTGCTCGAGAAGAAAGGTAAAAGTAATAGACTAAAGCAATGTGCAAGATATGTTATGCGCGGACACGCGAGTCAGATGACATGTGCGACCGTGAGAGAGAGAAAAAAAGTCATATGCGACCCAGCTGCACCTCAAAACATCACGACCAATTAGTTTACTCACTTTAAGTCGAATCCAAGTGGTCTATGACCAAGCAATAAAGGAATAAAAAACACAGGAGTTTAAAGCTCCTTGACTCTTGCCACCACAACAACAGTCATCAATTAAGAACACTGTAGCTTACAATGCAACTTGCTTATCCTGCCAGCTCCATGAGATATAAATAAAATATGCCCTCACATTCTTGTTAGCAAAAGACGTGCCCTATCAACAACATTTGCAACGGTTTATTTTGATTTTGACACTTATTTTATTTAAATTATAAAAAATATGTTTTACTTAGGCTATTTGCATTTTCCTTGTTTTCAGTTCAATTAGGATATGTTTAAAGTCAAATGTCATGGTTTCAAATGTTAAATAAGTGCATGTTGCAGTTATTAAATCAATGAATAATTTTATAATAATTGTGATTACACAATGTCAATCAAAATAATCATGATCATGATTTTTGTCAAAATCGAGCAGCCTAACCTTGCAATTTCCATGGTTTAGATCAATTGTACACAATTACATTATTAGAACTGCAGCTGCAGTCTGTTTAGGTCTGTAGACTGGTTAAATTCCCACTTTAACAGACAATTTGCTCCATATTTGCTTATCTTAAGTATAATGATACAGTATACATCCATACATGTTTGGTGACATTTGTTTAATTCGTGCACTTTAATTTGTAAAAGTGTTGCATTAATTAAACAAAACTAGTTTGAGATTTATATCCCCTTGTCTATATATAGAATGCCCTACACAGAAGAGACCCCTGCCCCCTCCGCTGTTAAAAAGTAACTAGTAACTTGTACTTTAAGTACATTTTAAATCAGCTACTTTTTCACTTTTACTTCAGTAGATTTTTAGACTAGTACTTTTACTTTTACTTAAGTAAAATTTCATCCAAGTAATCATACTTTTACTTGAGTAGAATATTTTTGTACTCTTTCCACCTCTGTGTTTATTAGATATCGAAATGTCCTGATTATCCTCCAATCAGTATCCAGATAGTGTGTACCATGTTATTTTAGTGTATCTCTCCTCCACCTCAACTCTTCTTTTTTCCCTTTTTTTAGCTCTCTCTCTCCCATATATAACCTCTGGGCACACAGCCAAGAAACAACACACACACACACACAGACCGCAGACACACACACAGAGAGACACACACAGAGACAGACACACACACACACACAGCCTCCAGCTCTTTCTATTTCCTTTGCTAGCAGCACGTTGAGCAGCACATCACTGCTGTGAACCCCAGCACACTCTCTGTGCGCCCCATATCCGCAGCAGTATTTATCATACTTTAGTATTCTCTATCAAAGGTTGACTTTGATAGAGAACACTAAATGATATGATACACTTGGTGAGCACAAAAAATTATTTACACATGATGTTTTTAAAACTATAATGATACCAAGAGAAATGGACTCAGCCATTCATTCGACAGATACAAACTATCAACTAAAATGGTCTCTACACTGGTTGTACTGTAGGTCTTTTTGAGAGCAGACATTTTGTCTATTCAATGCAGAAAAATCTCTTGTTATTACTAACATAAAAGTGTAGTCAGAGCAGGAGATGCACAGCTCTCGCGCTTTTCTATGTGTTTGTCACCTTAATAAAGGTGCGAACACACCAAATGCGCTGGGTGCGGTGGCGGTGTTAAAAAATCCTATTTTTGCATAGGGAACCATTGGTTTAGGCGCGATGATTCGTTAGCCGCAGTAAAGCGGTGCGTTGGGCACGGGTAGCTGCGTTACCAAAGCGTCACCGCACCATCGCACCAACGCGCGGAGTTCAAAAAATTTAACTTTTTCTGCTCCAACGTGTGACGTTTAGCCGCGTTAGCCAATCAGCCTTGGAGAATGACCCGACGTCATGGACATCGGCACTGTGGGAGGACAACACAGAGGCTGAGAAATTGCGGCTGGCTGTTGATATGAAGCCGCTCGGGGTTGGGTTAGAAGACGTGGGAAAGTGAGCCAGGAGAATGGGCTTCCTGGTTAATTCAGTGAATATGTGCGGCTGTGCTTTAGCCGATAAACCAAGTTAGCACCGGTCGGATAGCATTTAGTTAACTCACCCGGTTGTGTGCGGCCACCACCTCCATATAATGAACCCAAACATAACGGCTAAGTCCGGGGAACTTTCACAACGAGTACAGCAAAGCACCGGTGTTTATGCCTATATCTACGCCAGCCATGGTCCCGTCACAGACAGGTAGGGTAATGTAGGCTACTTGCCTTTATTTTGTGCACACAATACTGCTGTAAATGTGTTTGGTATGATGCTGCCTTGCTGTTTGTGTTAATTTCCGAGCGGCGTGAATCTGCAATGCTGTTTTAAGGCTATTTGTTCCATTCAGTTGCTGTTGATTTGTCTTTTGGCACAATTGTTGGCCGTGTTGTTGTTGTTTTTGTGTGGACATGATCGCTGTTGTGTCGGGTCGGGTCTGATCGCAGCCATGGTTGATTAGGGGAATAAATATATCGGGGGGGGGGAGACTATTAGGTGCGTTGGGCACGTTTTTTAACACAAAATGACCAAGCGCCATTTGGTGTGTTCGCACCTTAACACTTAAAGGAGTTGGCAACATCAGGCTTCACTAGCATTTAATACTAGCAGCATGTCTTCAGTTTTGGAGTTCTACCGACGGACCTTATAAAAGATAGTTTTCCACTTTTCCACCAATGCATTGGACAGTATGAGACCCAGCCATGGACTCTAAATAAAAGGTCCCAGCTCATAAACTAGAGGTGGTAATGCTTACTTAACATTGCTTTGTTACCCCCGCTAGTGTGCTAACACTAGTTAGCCCTCAGCTGTGCGCTTTTGGTTTGAGTCTTAAAAAGCTGTGGTGGAAAAATAACTCCCAAAAAATTCACAACAACCTATTTAATTTAGCTTAAGTTGTACAAATACGTATAGGCTTCTAAATATAAAAAGGTAATTTGTTTTATGACATGTTTTATAGTATGATTTTCAATAATAAAAAAAGAACATTTCCAAGAATGTGATGCCTATTGTAGAGATGGACAATATTAACTTTTAATATAGTCTATGCTGTGTAAAATGGATGTATATAGGCTACACACTGTGTGCAATAAATCAATACCAGCTTATTATACTAAACATGATGCCCATCAACAGAACTGATCAGTTAATGTGATTTTAACCATTCCAAAAATGGAACTTGCAACATTTCTCTTTTTACCGCTAACAAAGTAAAACAAAAACCAACATTATATCATCACACAGCATACGTTTACCATGCAAACATTAGGCAACAGCTCAATATCAAACTAAAAGCATGACATTAGTACACAATATGCCAATATTATACAATATAAAATAATTGGATGCATTGGCAGCAAGCCCAAATAAGTGACAGTGCTTTATAAACAAATCCAACGTTACTTAAAAATCTGGCAACACTGGCAGACAGGGTGTGGAAGAGATTAGAATACTGGTCTGTATGGGTGTGCCTTTACTGTTTTAGCCCGCCTCACAGCACCGCCCAAGTTGATACACTTTTTTAATTTCAGGGAGGAGACAGTTCAGCTTAAATAGGGGGGTTTAGTTACCTTTTAATAAAGCCGTGTTCTATTAAACAGTGCTAGTGAGTCACTCCATTTAGTGAGTTTACACAACAGCAGGACCCCTGTACTGGCTCACCTAAATGGAATGCAGCCATTGTTAATGTAATTAGTCACAACTGGGTTTTTTTTCTGCTCAGATGAGTCCAAATGTCAGCTCTATACTGTATATATATATATATATTTTAGGGCTGTCAAATTAACGCGTTAATTTTGATTAATTAATCACAGAAAAATTAACTCAATTAAAAAAATTAACGCAGGTTAATCGCACTTCTATAGTGCCCTTTGACCCGGTGCAAAAGGGGTGAGACAAGAGTGCAGCTTGCGGATGCGGCCCGCACGGGATTAAACAGTAAAGAAAGAAGCAGGGCAAAGGGGCCGAGGTCTCTATGGATGTGTTATGGGATGTTTCGGGCAAATAAGCATGAAGGTAAGAAGACATCTTATTTTATTCTCCGCAGTGTCTGTGAATTATTCATTTAGTGGGCGCCAACAATGTAGGTTAAAAACTCAAGTATCTCTCAGTCTTCCTCCGTGTCTCACATTCGTTTGCTAGCTGCGCGTGTGTGTGTGTGTGTTCTCAATATTTTTGGCTTTGAGTGGTACGATGGCGAATGAGTCGGAACTATTTCACGTAGCCTAGAAACCTGGCTAAGGAGAGGAGACAGAGCTACGAGAGACGGAGCGAGCGAGAGAGAGAGAGAGAGAGCGAAACCAGCCACTTTATCAGGTACACCTGTTCAATGGCTTATAAACACAAAAAGCTAATCAGCCAATCACATGGCAGCAATTTAATGCATTTATACATTTAGACGTGGTCAAGACAATGTAATGAAGTCAAACCAAGCATCACAATGGGGAAGAAAGGGGGTTTAGGTGACTTTGAACATGGCATGGTTGATGGTTCACGGCAGGATGGATCCATACTTTCATGTTGTTTATGCCAAATTCTGAACCTGCCATCTGAATGTCGCAACTGAAATCGAGACTCATCAGCCCATGCAGGGCTGTAAACTAACTTTTTGGCTCACCTGCCAAGGGGACCGGTAGATGAAAGAATCTACCGGCCAAGTACATTTTTTACCGGCCAAATAATAAATTGCCTCTTTTTGTTGCATATATACAGTATCTCACAAAAGTGAGTACACCCCTCACATTTCTTCAAATATTTCATTATATCTTTCCATGGGACAACACTGAATAAATGACACTTTGATACAATGCAAAGTAGTCAGTGTACAGCTTGTATAACAGTGTAAATTTACTGTCCCCTCAAAATTACTCGACACACAGCCATTAATGTCTAAACTGCTGGCAACAAAAGTGAGTACACCCCTAAGTGAAAATGTTCAAATTGGGCCCAACGTGTCAATATTTTTGTTGCCACCATTATTTTCCAGCACTGCCTTAACCCTCTTGGGCATGGGGATCACCAGAGCTTCACAGGTTGCCACTGGAATCCTCTTACAGCCATTCATGACAGCATCACGGAGCTGGTGGATATTAGAGGCCTTGCGCTCCTCCACCTTCCATTTGAGGATGCCCCAAAGATGCTCAATAGGGTTTAGATCTGGAGACAGTCCATAACCTTTACCCTGAGCTTCTTTAGCAAAGCAGTGGTTGTCCTGGAGGTGTGTTTGGGGTCGTTATCATGTTGCAATACTGCCCTGCAGCCCAGTTTACGAAGGTTGAGTGCACGCACTCAGCGTCATATCCAGAGGTTGGCTTTGGAAAATTGACCTACGAGTGCTGCCAGCATTGCTGTAGGTCTTGAAGGGGTGGGGGGTCAGCCTGTCAGTGCTCAGACCATACGCCACACACTGCATCATACTGGTCTGCATGGCTGTTGTCCCAGAAGGAAGCCTGTTCTAAAGATGATGCACAAGAAACCCCACAAAACGTTTGCTGAAGACAAGCAGACTACGGACATGGATGACTGTAACCATATCTTGTGGTCTGATGAGACCAAGATAAACGTATTTGGTTCAGATGGTGTTAAGTGTATGGGGCGACAACCAGGTGAGGAGTACACAGAAAAGTGTGTCTTGCCTATAGTCAAGCATGGTGGTTGGAGTGTCATGGTCTGGGGCTAAATGAGTGCTGCCAGCACTGGGGAACTACAGTTTATTGAATGCTAACATGTACTGTGAAATACTGAAGCAGAGCATGATCCCCTCCTTTCGGGAACTGGGCCGCAGGGCAGTACTGCAACATGATAACGACCCCAAACACACCTCCAAGACGACCACTGCCTTGCTACAGAAGCTGAGGGTAAAGGTGATGGACTGGCCAAACATGTCTCCAAACCCAAATCCTATTGAGCATCTTTGAGGCTTCTTAAAACGGGAGATGGAGGAGCGCAAGGTCTCTAATATCCAACAGCTCCGTGATGTTGTCATGAATGGGTGTAAGAGGATTCCAGTGGCAACCTGTGAAGCTTTGGTGATCTCCATGCCCAAGAGCGTTAAGGCAGTGCTGGAAAATAACAGTGGCAACACAAAATATTGACATTTTGGGCCTAATTTGGACATTTTCGCTTAGGGGTGTACTCACTTTTGTTGCCAGCACGTTAGACATTAATGGCTGTGTGTGGAGTTAGTTTGAGGATACAGTACATTTACACTGTTATATAAGCTGTACACTGACTACTTTACATTATATCAAAGTGTAATTTCTTCAGTGTTGTCCCATGAAAAGATATAATGAAATATTTGAAGAAATGTGAGGGGTGTACTCACTTTTGTGAGATACTGTACATCTGCGGACATATAAGGCACTTTTATTTTTTAACCTGAAGCAACAGTTGGGTCTGTTTTACTAAAGATAGCCTATCATATTTACTGCTCACTGCTACCAGCTTTCATAGTTTTCATCCGTTTATGCAACTGTTCCAATGACACCACAGTGAATTAGGCTATAGCTTACCTACTACTACTGCGTTTCCTTTTGCTTGTCTGTGGCTCCACTGACCACATACGCCTACATGAGGATCACCATGAATTTAGTGTTCAACAGGTTGATAGCTGCACAGTTGCTGGTGTATGGGCCTTCTGCCTTGATTATTCCCTACAGGCCCCACCTACTGTGTTTGCCACATAATGAGTTATTTTGGAAAGCAAATTGCTATCACATGCAGTAAAAACAGCTCCATGTAGCCTAAAAAACAGTCACTTCCCTCAAACTATAGTCGATTATGCAAGAAGTAACCGCTTGCAACATTTGCCAGTGTAGTCCAACATGAACCAATTTGATTATGAACCGTTGAGATGTTAAGGAGCCCCCCCCTCTCTCTCCCTCCCTCTCACTCACTCACTCACTCACTCACCCACACACACCACACACACACACAAACACACAAACAGAAATATATCTGAGGTCAAAACGGGGCTGACGTTATCAAACAATTGTAAAAAAAAAAAAAAATAGAGCTTCATAGAGCTAGCTAGGTATGTTACCCAATTTAGCAAGCCTTGGCCTTAGCTATAGTAACATTAATGTAAACCATATGAAGAGGGTACTGGGAATCAGAATTATTTCGTTGACAAATAAAATGTTTCACTTACTCGCAAACACATTGCTGCGCTCGAACTGCTTTTGCTGCGCCAAAACTTTTAAAGAGCGGCGTTCTTATACATTCTATGGCGGTGACGCGCACGCTACGTTTCTTCGGGGGAACTTATTTTCTACAGCGGTGACGTCGGGGGAGCTACTTCAGTGTGACACACAAAAAATCACCAGTTTAGCTTGACGTTTGCTACCGTCATAATTTATCAGTTTACAGCTACTACAATGTTTTGTTCTATCATGCATAATTTATCGCAAGAGCACGACCATCGGGACAAACTTTTACCCGCCCCAGTGGCATGTATCCCTCCAAAATTAAGTCGCCAGGGGAATATTTTGGTCGCATTTGGCGAGTGGCGACCGCTAGTTTACAGCCCTGAGCCCATGGCATGATTTTTCAATCTAATATTGGTGATCCTGTGAGAATTGTAGCCTCATTTTCCTGTTTTTAGCTGACGGGAGTGGCACCCGGTGGGGTCTTCTGTTGCTGTAGCCCAGGGCTATTCAATTGGCAGCCCCCGGGCCGGATCCGGCCCGCGAAGGAATATTTACTGGCCCCCGCCTTGGCAACCGACCAGTGCTGCTGAATAATTAATGTACTAGCACGCGCGATATGTGCTTGTGCATGGTCTTAACTGCGCGAAAGGCCGCGATCTGCAGTAAATAAATGTGCACATGTGTCTCCAAGCGTTTCTCTATCAGCTGCTCTGTGTATGCGGCTTTGCGCGCGCGATTGTACCACACAACGCACGACTACGGCATGTACGCGGGAGACTTAAATGAGCAGAAGCACATCGACATTTAACTGGTGGCAATAATAAACGCAGTGCGCTTCTATGGGGACATTTAGCTGAACAGAAAGAAGTGCTCTGCAAAGCTGGAACAATTTAAGACTCCACATCACCATGGCAACACAATCTATCAGCTCAGACAGCGCAGGGAAAAGTTTGATGAATGCATGAGAGTGATGGCCCAGCTAAGTTTCAGTAAGTTTACAGAAGTCCCACGCTGTTACTGTCAAACACATTGTATTTATTATTTCAACTATTGAGTTATTTGTAAAACAGCATGTTAGTGTAGGCCAACAAGATTTATTTTATGAATTTTCAATGCTGCTTTATTTTTATGTTTTAAATTGGGAAATACATGTTCCAAAACGACCAATAACCTCTGTATTTAAAAATAAATCAAGCAAGTAGGCTCAAAATAACCATTAATGAAGTATAGGCTATCGCATCACAGTAGGCCTATCTCTCTAGGTCGTCCTCAGACGAGCCCTCCATCGTTGCTTCCAGTCATCCCGATTCTCAATACATCTGGCCAGTTCATTGGTACTTTGCGCTCCTGCATCCTTCTTGAGTATATCTACGTATGTTAGTGTAGGACGTCCTCGAGACCGATGACCATGATTTGGTTCCCATAGTACCAATTTGATGGCTAGCAGCTCTTGGTGTCTTTGGCAGTGTCCCACCAGTCTCATTCTTCTAGAAGCTACTTTCTCGCTAACCCTTGGTAATCCTTCATACAGGATACTGTTGGTAACATGAGTACTCTTGCTGATGTTAAGTACTGCATGCAGCATCCTAGTGTAGCACCCGTCTAGAGACTTCTGCAAGGTTGGCTTCAGGGACCAGCATTCGCTGCCGTAGAGGAGTACAGACTCTACCGTTGCATAGAAGAAGCTGAGTTTGATTTGACGGGGGAGGTTGTGTTCCAAACACAGGTCATTCCGTTCAGGACCCTCCATGCGAGTGCCTTCCTCACCTTTAGGTCCTGCTCGGTTGAGTTGACCCATGAGCCCAGATACTTGAAGTCCTCGACTTCCTTCAGCACAGAGCCACCAGATGTTGTCAGCGGTTGATGCTCCGGTGAGATGTTGTAGGTGATGACCTCTGTTTTCTTGGCGTTTAGCCTAAGGCCAACCTTGGCGCACTCCAGCTCCACTCTGTTCAGGAATTTGTGTGCTTGCTCCACGTTGTTGGAGAGCAGGCTGATGTCATCCGCGTAGTCCAGGTCTGTCAGGACAACTGCAGGGTGTCGCTTTGACCTCCTTGGGGTTAGGTTGAAGCCGAGGTCCTGCTCCCGCCCACTGATGGCTTTTCTGAGCGCGTGATCCAGGACTATGATGAAGAGGAAGGGGGCTAGAGTATCCCCTTGCATTACTCCAGCCAGGATATCAAACTCCTCAGTGTTGCCGTCTGGGGAAACCACCTTGGACCTTGTTCCTGCGTGCATGGTCTCAATAGCCCGGAGTAGGTTGGGAGGAACACCGTAGGCCTTAAGGATCTTCACCATCATGCCTCTGTGTATCGAATCAAATGCCTTTTTGAAGTCGATAAAGCACAGTACAGCTGTCAGGTTATCCTTCTTCACCTCCTCGATCATTCTCCATAAGGTGCTAACACACTGCAAACCGCCGCGCGGCGAGTTTACATAGAAAGTCAATGTATTTTGCCGGCGGCGAGCGGATCACGCGGCGCGGCCGCCGCAGGAGTTGAAAATATTGAACTTTTTGCCACCGGCCGCGCCGCGATAGCCAATCAGCGTTGAGCTCCTCCGACGTCACTCACTTCGGGACGACGGACAGCGGAAATTAAGATGGATGAAAACATAACAGTCACAGTTTGCTCCCATAAGTTCTGTGAATAGCCTATGTGTCTGTTGCCTGCTGTGTACAGCCATTAGTTTTGCTTTATGAACCAAGTTAGCACCGGTTAGCTTGGGTAAAGCACCATCAGCACAGCAGACTGGTGCTCTCACCGGTTAGCACCAGCGCCAGCATATCCCCAGAGTAGGAGAAGGCTACTCTGGTCGGGCGGCCGGCGGCGGACAACAATATGACCCAATATGATCACGCGGCGCGGAACCCGCGATTCGCACGGCCAACCGCCGCAGAGTGCAGTGTGTTGGCACCTTTAGTGCCAGGATCTGGGCTCTGGTGGTTCTCCCCTCGCGAAAGCCATTTTGGTTCTCCCTCAGGTGAGGGTCGATGGCGCTCCTGATCCTGTTTAGTATCATACGGTTGTATACCTTTGCCGTGATACATGTCAGGCTGATGCCCCGGTAGTTGTCTGGCTTTGAGAGGTCTCCTGATTTAGGCACTGGGATGATGTTGGAGAGAGACCATACTTCAGGCAGTTTGTTTTGCAGTAGCGCTAGGTTGGAAAACTCCAGCATGATGTCATCGAGGTCACAGTTCTTTAAAACCTCTGGGGGTATGCCATCTGGCCCAGCACTTTTTCCAGCTCTCACTGTGGCTTTCGCCCGGGCTAGCTCAGTGACAGTGAATGGACCATCCTCGATGTCTAGGTTCTGGAGGACTGGTGGAATTTCTTCCTCTGCCCCATCTGCGGTTGAGCCCAGAAGGCTTCGGAAGTGGTTGAACCAGGTTGCCATCCTCTCCTCAGGGCTGTGACCTTCAACCTGTCCCTCCTTTGTCCTTTTCCGCCCAGTCATGTCCACAATAATCTTACAACAGCCCCTCATCCAAAAAGGAACTTTAAAAAGTTGAATTTGCACTTTGATGTGCATACACATGTTAAAGGTCACATATTATGCTAAATGCACTTTTTAAATGTGTTCTAACAAATCCATGGGTCCACGGTGTGCCTAGAGACTGCCAAAATATCAAAAAAAAACAATCTCTCCTTTTCTCACTCTCCCCCTTTCTGAAACCCCCACCCCTCCCCCCCAATATACTCCAGTCAGAATTCTCGCCGACTATTACGTAATAGTCGGCACAGCCACATCCCCATATTTTCTTTATATGTCCATGCTTCCCCCCCACATTAGTAACCAGAAACGTCCACCGTGCAGTAGTCTATGATAACCCCACCCCCCCATTTCTTATTGGTCCACGGCCCCGAGATCCGATGGAAAATTTTCCGAGCGACAGCCATGTTGTTTTCCCCGCTAAGCGACAAGATGCCCGTAGTACAGCCTGAATGTTGCATACACCAACACAGAATGCTTTTGCTCATACTCCACTAATTTATCTTAACCACAGCAGTCTATTAATGCCTTGTTTTTAATAACACAACGGATAGGAAGCTACCTGTGCTTTTTTTTAAACGGTGAAAATAAAATAATAGTTTTTATTGGTAGTTTTGCCTGACTGGTGTATAGCTATTAGCTTTGGGACAAGCAACCAGCTTTTGCTCATAACACGCTGTTTATATTCCCCACAGCCTGAAAATGACTCGTTTTTAACATGACAAAGGATGGGAAGATAATCCTGTAGAAATCAAACTTTGTAGCTACTGTTTTCACTGGTTTTAAATCGTCTGAGTCTTATTTTTAGCGTTAGCGCCCATGTAGCTTCGGTTGTAGCACCAAGTTTTGCTCCTAATACACTAATAATAATAATGACTCGTTTTTAACATGACAAAGGATGGGAAGATATTCCTGTAGAAATCAAACTTTGAAGCTACTGTTTTCACTGGTTTTAAATCGTCTGAGTCTCATGTTTAGCGTTAGCGCCCATGTAGCTTCGGTTGTAGCACCAAGTTTTGCTCCTAATTAGAGGTGGGCATAGATTAATTTTTTTAATCTAGATTAATCTCATTGAATTTTGGAATTAATCTAGATTAATCTAGATTAAAATGGCTCATTTGAATTCATTCATAATATGTGTGTGCTCCCTAAATAATGACTCAAAGTAAGTCTTTGAGAACGTGTTTCTCAAGCCAGGTGGCGCATCAGACCAGGGGCTCATCTCCTGTTTCCAACATGCATCACAAACTGCTTGAGGAAGCTGTTCTACTATGATAATTGGTGATGAAAATAAATAATGTTCAACAAGATGTACTTGTGTTTACAAACTGTTAGGGATGGGCACTACTCGAGTGATTGCTTGCATTCCTCGAGGATCAATCGATTCCTCGTTAAACTTTTTTCTATTTTTAGAATGCAGCGCATCTGTCTGCAGAATAACGGTGCAGCGCGATAATGCCAAGACCCAGTGCTTAATGCTTATTGTAAAACAGTCACAGTTACCATATGATTGTAAGGATTTTGTTTTCCACAAGTTTAAAACACATTTTCGTAACTGAAAGTAATTAAATAGGCGGGCCACAATTTAAACCGATCGAGTCTGAGGTGGGGAGAAAAAAAAGCGAAAAAAAAGCATGGGCTGTAGTTGGCTAACAAATCAAAATAGACACCATTTAAAATAAGAAGGGCAGCAAATACAATAAAATGATTGTCCTACAATTTAAATACATAGATAAATAACTACCAAAGCAGTAGAACTACGGTAGTATCCAACCGCGTAATGCTCACTCCGTGTCCGTGACTATAATTAGCCTACCGCGACTAATTCCTCGTTAACGGTTACACCGGTCGGCTTTTGAATCTCAATCCCATATTCCATAATAAAGGCTTCTTAACTGTCGTTGGCTCGGAGCGAATGTGCCCGAAGTCAGCCTGGCTTCTTTACGTGACTTTCCAAGTTTTCCAGCACCGCATTCAGTGCGGACCACACACTGGCTGCGCTGCATGGAGGTGGCAGTTATTTGCGGTTGCTGTTTGACACAATAACGCTCAGTTTATTTCACTTGGATCAAAATATTTAATTTGGGCCCTTTTTGGGAATAGGGCATCTCACGCACCGTGAGATGCGTGTGCGCAGGTGGTGTGTGTCGTGGGCAAGTGATGGAGAGAGAGAGCGGCGGGTGTGTGAGGGGAACCATCTCCCCTGAGCCGAACAGGAGGTGGAATAAGAGATTAACGGCGATATTTTTTTTATCGCCGATAAGAGTCTGGCGTTAACGCAGCACGTTAACGCCGATAACGGCCCACCACTACTCCTAATACACTTACTTAGCTTTCCCCTTGCAGTCTAATAATGACTCGTTTTTAACACAACAAAGGCTGGGAAGTTATTCCTGTAGAAACCAAATGTGAGGCTACTGTTTTCACTGGTTTTAAATCGTCTGAGTGTTACTTTTAGCCGTTAGCGCACATGTAGCTTCGGATGTAGCACCCAACGTTTTCTTCTATTACACTAACTTGGCTTTCCCACTGCAGTTTAATAATGCCTCGTTTTTAACACCACAAAGGGTGGGAAGTTATTCCTGTAGAAACCAAATGTGAGGCTACTGTTTTCACTGGTTTTAATCATGTCAGGTCATGTCAAACTGTTATGTCAAAGTATGGCTTCGCTCCGGGTAAACACTGTGTTCGCAGTCACGCAGTGTCTCTCTAGTATCACGTAAGCACGGCAGAGACGGTGGGAGGGCCCGGCAGAGAGGTGGGAGGGGCCAGCCAGATCGCAGGCAGCAGACACCAATATAGGTCATCTGGAGACCAGAGGAACGTCAGGGTATAGAGGCTTGCTATAATAAATGATCTGAACGGGTTTTTAAGCAAACATTAAATAAATAAGTATTAGGACTACTTAGACCATATAAAATTGACAGCAAAGTGCATAATATGTGAGCTTTAAGTGTATGGTCCATTATTTGTATTTAGTGTGTCTGCATAATATTGTACCAGTAGAAGTTTTCATTGCTTTGTACTGTCTGCATGTTTGCACAAAATTTGTACCTTCACATAGCAAACAAAATTGCACAACTGTAAAGTCATTGTCTGTTGTTTTTTTGTATTCAAATAAGCAGTTGTTTATTTCTGTACTGTGCATTGGCATATTTGAGCAAAATCCAGCCAAAAAATGTGCCGTGGTGCGTTGCGCCGCGCCTCCCATGACCCCCCTTGAATAAGACATTTTCTGGGGGAAACACTGTAAGCTGTTGCACTTAGAGTAGCCTAAATTTATTTCTATGTTTTTTGATAAGCTGTTGCACTCTTAGTAAACCTAGACCTACCTGTATTTTGATAAGCTGTTGCACTTAGAGTACATTTATTTCTATGCATTTTGATAAACTGTTGCTCTCTTGAGTAAACCAATAACTAGGTATTTTGATAAGCTGTTGAAGAGTTAACCTATTGTGTTTTTCTGAACTGATAAGATGTTAAACACTTAAACAACAGGCAGCCTATGTTAATCACATAGGGATTTTTTTCGATAAGCTGTTGAACTCTATTTGTTAAAATAAATATATAATATATGCACTCCTATGTTGTTGTAGTGTTTTACAATATATGTAGCTATTGATGTGATGCTCATCAATTTTAGGAATTTTTTTCTGGCCCCTCATTTTGGATAATTTCCACCACCCGGCCCCCATTCAAAACTAATTGAGTAGCCCTGCTGTATACGATAAACCAACCCAGGCCAGCTGTTACTTAGATCGCTGCTTACCCTTTCTTGAAATCTGGTCAAAATCCATGGCAAAAAAATATCCACTGAGGAGACTAATCCATTGTCTAAATCCATAAAGCGTTATCAGCCCATTCTCTGGCTTTTATATTTTCCGGTGCGGTGCCATTCAAAGTGATCAGCTGCCATAAAGTGATTTTGGTCTCACGGCACTTGCTGAACACCACTTCTATGCAGTCTAAAAGTATGTTTTCATACAAGAACGCAAAAAATTTGCTTGCGCTATCTCTGGATTTCTAGGGTATGAAGTGGGGCCTAACCATATAATATTAAGAGTATTATAAAGAATAGTTGAGGGAAGAATTAAGTCCCTGATAACCGGACTCTCTCTCTCTCTCTCTCTCTCTCTCTCTCTCTCTCTCTCTCTCTCTCTCTCTCTCTCTCTCTCTCTCTCTCTCTCTCTCTCTCTCTCTCTCTCTCTCTCTCTCTCTCTCTCTCTCTCTCTCTCTCTCTCTCTCTCTCTCTCTCTCTCTCTCTCTCTCTCTCTCTCTCTCTCTCTCTCTCTCTCTCTCTCTCTCTCTCTCTCTCTCTCTCTCTCTCTTCCTCTCTCTCTCTCTCTCTCTCTCTCTCTCTCTAATGCAAATATATATACAGTCCCCTCCACTAGTATTGGAACGGTGAGGCCAATTCCTTTATTTTTGCTGTAGGCTGGAAACATTTGGGTTTGAAACCAAAAGATGAATATGAGACAATAGCTCAACATTTCAGCTTTCATTTCATTTCCAGGTATTAACATCTGGATCCGATACACAACTTAGAAGATAGCATTTTTTGAAAAGGAACGCCACATTTTTAGGCGAGCAGAAGTATTGGAACAGATGGACTTTAAATAAATTAAAGTGAATAAAACGTAATATTTTGTCGCAAATCCTTTGCTTGCAATAACCGCATCAAGCCTGTGACCCATTGACATCACCAAACTTTTGCATTCTTCTTTTGTGATGCTTTTCCAGGCTTTCACCGCAGCCTCATTCAGTTGCTGTTTGTGTTAGGGGGTTACTCTCTTAAGTCTCCTCTTTGGCAGGTAAAATGCATGCTCTATAGGGTTTAAGTCTGGAGATTGACTTGGGCAGTCTATAACCTTCCACATCTTGCCCCTGATTAACTCCTTTGTTGTGTTTTGGGTCATTATCTTGCTGCATGATGGAGGATCTTCCAATCAGTTTGGTTGCATCTTTTCTTAAATTGGCAGACACAATGTTTCCGTAGACTTAGAGTTAATTTTGCTGTTGCCATCATGTGTTACATCATCAATGAAGATTAATGAGCCCGTCCCAGAAGAAGCCATGCAAGCCCAAGCCATGACATTGCCTCCACCGTGTTTCACAGATGAGCTTGTATGTTTGGGATCTTTCTTTCTCCAAACTTTAGCCTTTCCATCACTTTGGTAAAGGTGCATCTTGACAACAACACAGTAACACATGATGGCAGCAGCAAAATGAACTCAGAAGTCTACAGAAACATTTTGTCTGCCAATTTAAAGAAAGATGCAACCAAACTGATTGGAAGATCCTTCATCATGCAGCAAGATAATGATCCAAAAAAACTGCAAAAACAACAAAGGAGTTCATCAGGGCAACACGTGGAAGGTTTCAGACTGGCCAAGTCAATCTCCAGACTTAAACCGATAGAGCATGCATGTTACTTGCTAAAAAGGAGACCGAAGGGAGTAACCCCCCAAAACAATCAGCAACTTAATGAGGCTGCGGTGAAAGCCTGGAAAAGCATCACAAAAGAAGAATGCAAAAGTTTGGTGATGTCAATGGGTCACAGGCTTGATGCGGTTATTGCAAGCAAAGGATTTGCGTCAAAATATTACGTTTTATTCACTTTAATTTATCTGTTCCAATACTTTTGCTCGCCTAAAAATGTGGCGTTCCTTTTCAAAAAAGGCTATCTTCTAAGTTGTGTATCGGATCCAGATGTTAATACCTGGAAATGAAAGCTGAAATGTTGAGCTATTGTCTCATATTCATCGTTTGTTGTCAAACCCAAATGTTTCCAGTCTACAGCAAAAATAAAGGAATTGGCCTCACCGTTCCAATACTATTGGAGGGGACTGTACATAGGCCTACATTTTCTATTCCATAAAAAATGCAGTGTTTTTTCACCGACTCTAGAAAACTTGCATTGCACATAATGTAATCAAACACAACCATATTCCTATAAGCCTATCAGAAAATTATGAATGGCATATAAGAGAATATATTTTACTGACATTCGACCTTTCAAATGTAAGAAATATAGGTGAAAGGTTACTTTAAAGTGTTATTTTATCTCAAATAAGTACAACCGTAATTTTTTTCAAATTTTCAAAAAATTAACAATTTTATCCTTAAAAGTCTATTTTAAAAAAATATATATTTGTGTAGTATTATGCACGACAAAACTCACCTAATGTTATTATTGTTATCACAGGACATGTTGATATAGAGTGATACAAATCCAAATTATCAATAGAGTAGAAGTTAAGGTATTTTGCCTTTGTATGACCCATTATTGTTTTGCAGATAATACAAAGGCAGAGTACAGTAACTTCCGAATAAGGGTCAAAGGTCAAGTTAAAATTTTAGGTTTCTGGGGGATGAATAACTCTCTTTTCATACTATAACATGTCAAATTTTCAATAATCTACCTACAACTGATTTGGCAGGACAACAAAATAACTTTGAACTAATTTTTCTCAGTTCTACACTCTGGTGAGTGAAGGTATTTTGCCTTAGTAGGGCAGTCTAAGGGTCCTGTGTTCTGACCCCCAGCCTGTGTTTTAATCTAACTGGTTCTATCTGTCATTTGTATGTTAATGATTGAATATGAATTGTACATAGTATTTCATCAGAGTTACTTTCAAGTGTTTAGAAAATTGTTGTGCTTAATTGACTAAACCCCATGATTCTGTTACTAGTCCGACATCAGTTTTGGAATATTTGTTTGAGCTGTCAGGATTCTAACTGTTACAATTTGTGTTGTTATGGTAGTTTCAGAGTGGAAAAAGTAAGTGGATCAGTTTACCTCCTTGATTTCTTTGGTCTGTCTCAGTTTACCCCACAGCTGGGGTAAAGTGAGACACAGGACAACTTTTTTTTAAACAATCATTTTCAATGCCCTTTGTCTTGAATAAAGTCTGCTAATGCCCATTTCTAGGAAACATCCTGAATTAATAGGAAATGTGTAAATTTGAGTGATAAATAATTTTAGCTCGCTTACAGGGGAGCATTTGTAAAAAGTGTCTCACATTACCCCGTTCTTCCCTATATATAAAACTAATCTAAAGAAACACAAGATACAAATACTACTACTAGTGAATACACAGAAACGATGAGAGAATGTCCAGTTGTGTCATATAATTTTTTTTTACCTGTTTGGAGTTGTCCTATTGTCTTTATTGAGCCTAAAGGTTGCTTCTATGTATGAAGCTTTTGCTATTGGCTGTTGGAATTGGACGCCTCCCCCTTTTCCTCCAGGTGCTGCAGGTTGTCAACGGGTGTCACAGCTGTCAATCAAAGACACAAAAGACAAACCAATAAGAAACTGTCAGTCTCTCTGTAATGATTAGTGTATCCAACAGTAATGAATATCTGACGGTTCTAAACCAGAGGCAGCAGCACTTTAAAGCATTGCTGGTGCTGCCTTGATTCAAGACATGGCAGTGTCCCTCACTGTCAAGGTATTGTAAAAAAATAATTACAACCTGGTGAAGTTAACATAGGGCATAGAGTGAAAGCCATATAAGGACATGGAAGCAAGACAATCCAGAGATATACAGACACATCGGGGGGAAAAACGAACAGAAAACCACATTGTTCATATTTGTACTGTACTGATCTATTTGAAGGTCTAGTCAGCATTCTGGAGAAGGCTTGTGGTCAAAATAAAACTTTGTCACCAAAATTACCAAAGTCCACACAACTCAAATAACTAGGGCTAAACTATGTGTGCCAGTAGTACCAAAGACTGTTTAAAAGTGTCCAGTAGCCACTACACTACTACAGTTCTTGCTGCCAAATGCTTCTGCTCATCCTATAAGGCAAGGCAAGGCAAGCCAAGTTTATTTCTAAAGCACATTTCGGACACAAGGCCATTCAAGGTGCTTTACAGAAGCAAGAACAAAATACATCAAGTATAGAGCACACATTAAATAAATAAATAATGATAAAGCGAAATTGAAAAATATAAACATAAAAAATAAAATAATAAAATTTAAAATTTACAAATACGAAACAAATTTAAAATTACACAACGGAAACAGTAAAGTCTTAAACCTGATTTAACCCTCTCTTGACTGTAGTACAAACGTTACATTTGTATTTTTGCTCACTGTGAAGTCATTTATTTGAGTATCTTCAAATGCTTCATATCATTAGAATCTGTACAAACCAAGCTAAAAGGTTATCTAAGTCAATAATTAAAAATTATTAATAAAAGTGTTGAAATTGTGTCATAAATGAGAAAAAAACAAATAGCGGATTTTTTTTCATCGTATTTTACGACCAAAAAAAAAAAAAAAACATTGATACAAAATATTTCTGACTGTAGAAACATGAACAAAATATTTCTGAAGACTTCATTAGTGATTTGAACAATGTACGTTTTAGTTTTTGAGATACGATATTTTTTATGAGGAGTGCAAAGGCGTTTTGTTAGTTCCAGAGACATATTATCTTCTGCTCTACTCTCTCCACTACTCTCTTCGGAGTTGCTGTGTGACAGTAATGAAACTCCAGGGACGTTTGCTCACTCTTGCTAGCTTCCTTAGCATGTTTAGCTTAGACAGAAGCTCAAACATGTCAGAAAGTGCTCTCCATAACTCAATAAACCTCTCCATACGATGTCCGCGATGACGTTTATTCACTCAACTGAAAGCTGTTGGTCCGATTTAGCCGATTTTCGCACTAGCTTCCGTAGTACGGGTTATTATTTTTTAGGTGGTAGCACTGGTGCTAGCAATCAAAAAAATTCAGTAGCACAAAAATAAATTTGGTAGCACACAAAGTATGATCGAAAACTTGCATAACCTTAACCCTTACATTACGCTCTAATTACCTTTGAGCATGTCATCTTGGTCTCATTTGAGATTCTCAAGTAATATTATATCCTAGTGTGTGCAGTAATAATTATATAAGAATGAATAGGGGTGCACTGATTGCAATTTAGACAAAAGAAACTAACCTGCCAATTGCAATTTTTTGCTGATTCAGATTTATTTCTCCCCATAAAAATATAAAAAAATATCTATATCTATATATTTTTTGTATATACATATAATTATTATATTAATAATAATATTTTTTTTTAGAAAATGTCCTTATGTTAATTAAAAACAAACTTTAAAACATTAAACATAGCCTATTAAATAAATAAGTATACATATTGGTACAATTTAGGATAAATTAAATAGGTTGATGTGAATATGTTGGGAGTAGTTTTTCAGTGGCTTATTGTGTAACTTACACAAAGTTCGAAATAAGTTATTTCAAACTTTGTTTAAATGGACTACTGTTGACTGCTCCCTGCAGCTGAATGAGTTGCCTATCAAGCTACAGCACTACAGTGCTGTAAAGCGCTAACGTCCTGTTCTTACCGGCTTCAAAATAAAAGTCAAGTCACGTTTGGCTAGCAACCAGCTTTTAATGTGAAGGCGCACAGGAAATGTTCTGTTTGCACACGCACTAACTTAACTGCACTAATGTAACGAGAGCAGAGAGCCGTGTCCTTCCGATTATTACCGTTGGTGAAGTTTATTAGACGCTTGCATCGCCGCACGAGCACAGATCCCGAGCACACATCTTTCACCAGCCAAAGTGGAGGATGGACTCAATAACTTACTTGCCTACATTTACCCGCAGTGTTAATGTAGAGCCCTCTAATGCACTGTTGTGCAGCGCTCCTCAGTGTTTCAAAGAAAGCCTCTCCTCATTAGCACTAGTGCGAATGGATTTGTATTCATCATCGCACGTGATCAATTTCAGTAGCAAATGCGATCAAAACTGTCGCACTGTACAGCCCTGTTAAGTGTTTTCGTAGCATATACCATCGGAAAGCTCTCGTTATTTACTTTCAGAAACCGGTCGAATATTTTGAATTGCCCCAACCATTCAGAAGTTACGGTACTTAGAAGCTCTTGTTACAAATACGTCACATGCTGGTGAATCTCGTCTGTGATTGGACGGTCGTACTGCGGATGTCCAGTGGGCTACCGTAATGATTAGTATATGGGTGCAAAGCTCTACTTCTCCGCTTTCTGATAGTTTTTTAATGATCTAGATATCAGAAACGGTTTAAGAGTTAGGGGAATGAGAAGAGCGCATGCGCACTCCTGTTGGCCGCGACAGAATAGTCAAAGAAGGGTTAAAAGAGCCGAGTGTTGAAGCTGTTATGTTTTCGAACTGAGTTCGATTTTTCTGGGACGTCACTTCTGAAGTGAGACGCGACAAAATTCACATTTCAAAACCTTCGCTTTTACGTTGCGTTTATTCGCGTTGCGCCCGGTGTGCAAAGGCCTTAACCCCGATCCTGCATAGAATGTTCTCCCACTCAGCCGAAGCGAATAGGCTCCCACCAAACACTGTATAACGCAAACAGAGATGAAACTAACCCGTCCTCATATCGACCAATTTCCATGCTTAACTTGGATTTCAAAATGCTTACAAAAATTCTGGCAAATAGACTAAACAAATCTATAGAATCCATTATTTACACAGATCAGACCGGGTTCATCCCCAATAGGTTTTCATTTTTTAATGTTAGGAGAGTCCTAAATATTATGTATAACAAATTCGACAGCTCTTCCAAACAAGCAGTTCTGTGTCTGGACGCCGAAAAGGCTTTCGACCAGGTTGAATGGGGGTACTTGCTCAAGATGCTGGAGGAGTTCGGTTTTGGGGCCCCTTTCAATTCCTGGGTGCGTATAATATATGCCCATCCCACCACCTCCATTCTAACAAACCAGGAAAGATCCACACCCTTTGCCCTTCAGAGGGGCACGCGCCATGGTTGCCCCCTCTCACCGCTCCTCTTTGCTTTGGCCATCGAGCCAACGCAATAAGGGGACAAGCACTTATAAAGCCAATATCACTAGGTGGGACGGACCATAAAATCTCTCTGTATGCAGATGATATCGCCCTCTTTGTAGCCGACCCCGAGAATTCCATCCCCCACCTACTCCAGCTAATTAATTATTTTGGCGACGTCTCGGGTTACACCATAAACTGGCAAAAAAGTGAACTCTTGTCGTTAACAGCAGATCTGGACCCAACATTCCTAGCCAATACGCAGTTTAAAACAAATCTGGTCAGTATAAAGTACCTGGGCATTAAATTATCTAAAAACCCAAAGACACTTTTTAAGTTAAATTGTACGGAAAGATTGAACAAACTAAAGGAGAACATAGAGAAATGGAGAACACCACCAATCTCCCTCATTGGCCGTGTGAACGCAGTAAAGATGGTCTCCTGACTGCTATCCACACTGAACAAAACACATTTTAACACACTGTAAGAAATAACAACACTGTAACTTATGAACGTTGGGGCCTTTTCTACAATGGTCGCTACTCACTACTGTCTGCCGTGGAATCAAAACAAACCCTCTAGTTGAGAATGCGCAATACAGAAGCAGACCGCAAACAGACAGGTCTGTCGGCCAATCAAATCGTTCGGTCCGAACGATTTGATTGGTTGAATTTTATATATATTTTTCATAATATTATGAGATTGAAATCATTGTTTGTATTCACTCCTGGTGGGTCTGTCTTATATTTTAGAGTGTAATTACATTATTAATACCATTTTAACCTAATCCAAAAAAAGTGTAAAAATGCAACAAAGGTAAGAGTCGCTTTAATCTGATTAAAAATGTTAATCGTTTGACAGCCCTAATTCTAATGTTTTAAATGTGTCTTTAGCTCCTGATCCGGAAACCGCCCTGTTCGGACATTCCACAGCCCTGGAAAAATTGGACCACAATGCACGCATAATCATGGTGTATGGCATGGTTATTGCCAAAAGATGTATCCTGAGGCTGTGGAAGTCCGACTTGGCCCCCCAATTTGAAACCTGGTTGAGGGAAATGGTGGGCATTCTACATGTGGAAAGGCTACGACATGAGCTGTCAGGTCACCCCCATAAATTCCCCGCTATATGGGGCCCAGTGCTGCGGCACTTAAGGAGGTTTGCCCCAGTTTTGTTTTTGTTTTAGCTTTGTTTTGTTTCTTGTGTACTTATAGCTTATTTTCTTAATAATTTTGTCTTAGTTATTTATTTAACTTTTTTATATATAGGGGAGAGTGGCCTAAGTTGTGCAACTTTTCACTCAAAGTGACTTTAAAGTAAGGCCTTGACAATAAAGTCTCCAACTCAAATATGTACATATATTTCAGGGTGTTGTGCATCCCTGGCAATAAAAACTTTGGATCTGGAATAAACTGTTGAAGAAATATAGCTTTCGGAAAAAAAGTTGTCTTGATGCACAACTTGCCCCTGTGTGGTGTAAGTTGTGCGGTTGGAGAGAATACCATGGGGTGAATTGTGCCATTGCTATATATCTCATAAACTGTAATGCAAGACAAATCCATTAGACAATTACTTATTTAAGGTTTATTTAAAGTAAATAAAGTAAATAGTTGACAAAGATTGAAGGACAATTTTCTTAAACAATGCCTAGCAGATCTAATGGTTTTACCTGCAAAGCTCACAATGACAAAGTCACCATCATCATCTTTCTGGCCATCTGAACTCTCATCAGTGGTGTCGTTAAGTGGAATTGAGATGTCACTCTCTTCTGAGCTACTGTAGACAACCACTTTCTTTTGGTGACCAGCGTATACAGCCATGCCACAACTCTCAGAAATGTACTTTGCACTAGTTGCTCCGTGCTTGTGGAACCAACTGCCACCTGAAAAATGTGATTCCCCTACATTTCTGCCTTTAAATCAAGGCTCAAAACCCATATGTACACCCTGGTGTTTCCTCCCCATTAACTATCTTACCTCTGCACTACTATCTGTGTTTATGTGGATGTATGGGCTTTACGTCTTTTATTTTGGTTATTGTTATTTTACCTTCATTGTTTACCTACTGAATGCACTATGTACAGCACTTTGGACAGTGCAAACTGTCATAAATGTGCTTTTTTAAATACATTTTACTTACTTACTTACTTGCTTATAACTCACCCAGGCCCTTTGGCACAATTCACCCCATCCCCAGAATTTTGGATAATAAGCATGATGCAGCAGTTTAGGGCTGACATCGTGCTAACTGTATAGACTCAAAATGTAGCATACCAAAGCACTAAAACATGTGTCAAATGTTTTCAAACTTGTCTATAATTGTTCAGACACAATAATCAAAAAACCTTGATCATGGAAATTTTACTTTGAAAGGCAAAACACAGTTTTTTGAGCTTAAATGTGCTTATATCTTATTCCTTGTGTCTCCCTTCTTTACAGGATGAGTCAAATGGATGGCTCTTCTTAAATATGTGGTCACATTTCCAATTTCTTCCACGGTTTTCTAGAAACAAGGGGTGGAACAACATCCAAAATGCACAACTTAGGCCACTCTCCCCTATTTTTTTTTCCATTTTTTTTGTCTCAGACAATTTTCTTGTCAAATGACCGATAGAGACTGCTCATGCTAATGTTCACGCTTGTATCACAAATTGAAAGATTGCAGCACTTAGCAGCTCCACTACTAAAGCTTTTCCTGGTTCTAATCTTCATCAAATCCACTTCCCTCCCTGGTCACATCACGACTTGGCAGTGCTCTGATTGGTCTGACACCAGACTCTGTAGTGCCTATACAGGAGCTCAGAGGGCCAGATGGTCACTCAGTGGGAGCTGGAGTCCCACCAAATGAACCTGCTAGCTGTACAGAAGCTACACACACACACACACACACACACACACACACACACACACACACACACACACACACACACACACACACACACACACACACACACACAACACACAGCAGACCTTCTTACTGTAGTAGTTATAACTGACACTGAAAAATAACTGTATTTTATAGCAATGTCTGATAGCAGTTGCCATGTTGTCTTTCTGAAAGTGTTGGCTTTATTTGTTTCTGTAGTGTATTGAAGTCAGCTGACGTCATTTAAAAACTCCTGGAGGTTTACATTGAAGTATCCAGGCCTTCCTCCTTAGCGCCCTCCTTTGTCGACCACTGGTCATTTCATTCAAATGTTATCTGTGGAGCTACTGTATATCCATCTTAGTTATGCAATGTTTGGAACACTCCCAGATAAGGTCCGTTAATGTCACTTTAAGTAGCGGTGATTGTTGGAAGCGGCTGTAAAGCGGAGGGATACATTTGGTTCATTGTCCATGCGATGATGTACTCTATATCAGCACTCATTGAATGCTTCTCCTCCAATCAAATGACTTGCCGGGACTAACTGTTACATCCCTCTCTCCATAACAATCTCTAGTCTCTCCAGATCAGTTTCATAGAATCAATGGTTCTGATGCTGCCGCCCCAGCTGCAAAGAACATAGCACTTTCCCACTAGTTTTTTTTTGTAGCTGTTCATTTCAGTTTACTCACATTGGTCATTCTAACACACCAGAGCTCCTCCGACAACCATTAAGAAGCCTCAATGTGTTAGGTGGAGCGCATGAAAACCTTATGGAATCCTTATTGACGGTAAAATGGTAGTCAGTCATAGAACAAGGTACCATGTAAAGTTTTCAAATGAAAAGAAACACAATAACTAACTGACAATGGATGCCAAGAAATGGCAAAATATGAAATGATGAAGCATCACTCACTGACTTGGCTGGATCCTGTAGGCTATCTAATGGTTAGTCCAGCTCTATCTAAGAAATGTTTAATCAACAACTGTCCAGAGAGCTAGCAATTCCAGTATTCAACTATAAAACATGTATGTTCATTGTTTGACCAACTAACGAATTTTTCTGTCAAACTTGTGGTATTCACCATGGTATTTACTATTTTGCCTATTTCACTTCAATTAGCAATGTTGATAAAAAGAGAAGTCTTTCATGCATCAGTCAATGGTGCCAATGTGCCTGATGTTTAAGCTTTAACCCATTGATGACTATGGCCATCTAGGATACATGTCCTTAATGCCTGAGGGTTTTCTGAAAAAATAGTATGAATTGTTAAGTCCACCAAAACCTTAATATCTAAGCCTGTGTAGCACGTAGAAACATGAAATAAAATACATTTAAAAGTTAAGGTTCACAGGTTTTATTTTAACATGCTCCCTTAGCGCTTACAAACCAACAAATTTTTCTAAAAATCGTCAAAATTAGATGGGGGAGAAAAAAAAAAGAATAAATTACAATCATATGAAAAAGTTTGGGAACCCCTCTCAGCCGGCATTATAATTGACTCTGCTTTCACAAAAAAAAGATAAAAGTGGTATGTCTTTAATTTACCAGGAACAGCTAAGTACTGGGATGTTTTCCAAACAAAGATTTTTTTGAAAAGCAGTATTTGGTTGTATGAAATAAAATAAAATGTGAAAAACTGGCTGTGCAAAAATATAGGAACCCTTGTGGTTTTGTTGATTTTAATGCCTGTAACAGCATGTAAAACTGATTACTTTAAACACAAAGTTGGTTGGATTATGTTGTTAAGCCTTGAACCTCATATAATTGTCTGTTTAATCATGAGAAAATGTATTTTAGGTGCCTAAATGCAAGTTGCACTTCTCTTTGACTCTCTGCTGAAGTGAGACAGAATGGGATCATCAAAACAGCTCCCAAAAGATCTGAAAAACAAAGATTGTTCATTGTCATGGTTTAGGGGAAGGCTACAAGAAGCTTTCCCAAAGGTTTCAATTGTCAATTTCGACTGTAGGGAACGTTGTCAGGAAATGGAAGGACACAGGCATAGTGGCAGTTAAACTCAGGCATGGCAGACCAAGAAAAAACAGGAGCGGCATAGGTGGAGGATTGTGAGAATGGTTGCACACAACCCACAGATCACCTCCAAAGACCTACAAGAACATCTGGCTGCAGATTGTGTATCTGTACATCGTTCAACAATTCAGCGCAATTTGCACCAAAACATCTGCTTTTTATAAAGACCAAATAACTTAATTTTTGTCTCATCAGTCCAAAGCATTTTCTTCCAATATGAAGCTGGCTTGTCTATATGAGCTTTTGCATACTCCATGCAACTGTATCTGTGGCGTGGGCGCAGAAAGGGCTTCCTTCTCATCACCCGGCCATACAGATGTTTTGGTGCAAATTGCACTGAATTGTAGAACCATGTACAGATACGCAATCTGCAGCCAGATGTTCTTGCAGGTCTTTGGAGGTGATCTTTGGGTTGTGTGCAACCATTCTCACAATCCGCCGCATATGCTGCTCTTGTACTTTTCTTGGTCTGCTAGACCTGGGTTTAACTGCAACTGTGCCTGTGTCCTTCCATTCCCTGACAACGTTCCTTACAGTCGAAATTGACAATTGAAACCTTTGGGAAAGCTTCTTGTAGCCTTCCCCTAAACCATGACAATGAATAATCTTTGTTTTTAAGATCTTTTGGGAGCTGTTTTGATGATCCCATTCTGTCTCACTTCAGCAGAGAGTCAAAGAGAAGTGCAACTTGCATTTAGGCACCTAAAATACATTTTCTCATGATTAAACAGACAATTATATGAGGTTCAAGGCTTAACAACATAATCCAACCAACTTTGTGTTTAAAGTAATCAGTTTTACATGCTGTTACAGGCATTACAATCAACAAAACCACAAGGGTACCCATATTTTTGCACAGCCAGTTTTTCACATTTTATTTTATTTCATACAACCAAATACTGCTTTTCAAAAAATCTTTGTTTGGAAAACATCCCAGTACTTAGCTGTTCCTGGTAAATTAAAGACATACCACTTTTATATTTTTTTTGTGAAAGCAGAGTCAATTATAATGCCGGCTGAGAGGGGTTCCCAAACTTTTTCATATGATTGTATATAAAATATTTAAAAATAATGTGCTAAACAAGGTTATAGTCCTGTTTCCTTTTAGCATGGATAGTAGTGACTGAGTGTGCAGTGGAGGGATAAAGATAGACAGATATAGGAAGGAGAAGATAGCTTTATTTTATTATTTAGTTCAGTTATCACTGGCACCATAAATCCGAATTCCCAGTACAACTGGAACGCAGACTGACTCCTGCTGTCGGGAGCCGATCAGCTGGTCCAAACGGCTGTATACCACGGAGATGAAAACGAAACTGAAACCTATCGCCTGGCTGGGCTGAATTTGAGTTGGAGCAGCAAAATATAGCCTAAATTCATAAATATTGTTAATAAATAGATGCAATGTGTTGAGTGATTTTCTTCAGTAGTCTATAGTAGACCTTGATTCTGCGCTCCGAACGCCACTAACTGTTCTGTAATTTTTTGTAATTTTTTTTTAATTATTATTATTTATTTATTTATTTTTTTGATTAGCGTGATTTTTGGCAAACCACACATTGTTTGGGTGGTCACGTGGTCTTAAAAATCAACAAAACCCACCTCATGTGTATTTGAACCAATGACGGTGCATTCTATGTTGCGCACGCCATGAAAATTAGATAAAGTAACAATGCTGCGCGACGCAGCATCAGGCAGGAGATACAATGTGGCATCGCGCAGCAGCCGTCATCAATGGGTTAAGACTACTTGACCAACACTGATCCTTGTTCACTGTGCTCAGCTTGTGAGACACCAAACTATAAGAATAACAGCAGATGTGAAAGTTGCCTTTGTGTGTGTGTGTGTGTGTGTGTTGCGGGTGCTTTTCCAGCTCACTGATATTGGCAGTCTAGCTCCTCCAGTCTGACTCAGCAGTATTATACACACACGTTACGTCACTTCACAAGTGTGTAGATGATCCTATGGAACACAGTGTGCAAGACTATACGCTGCTGTTATTTAACCCCCTTGTCTTTTTGGAATTCTTTGGACTTGTTCTCCCGAGCTTTCTGTTTTCCTATCTTTAAAGAGATCCTATTATACTACTTTTCTGGTCTTCATTTCTTGTTAAAAACTGCTATAGAGCAACCTGACACGAATCACATCACAAAAAACTATGTAGATTTTCGGGACACTCTTCCTCTCACCCTAGCGAGCACAGCAGTCTCTCTCTACACACTGCTTTGAGCTTCTCCGCCCCTCCCCCCCCTGCTGCAAACCCCACTCCGTTGTGATTGGTTACCTTCCTTGCAGCAGCGGGAAATTTCCAGGAAGGTGGGGGCATGCAGCCGGAGCTTGCAGGGCTCCAGACTAACTTTTTCATTGGGTGCACCGGTGCGCCTAACTTTTTCATCTAGGTGTACCAGCATATATTTTGGGTGCACCCAATTACTGCTGTACGTTTTTGAGAAATTGTGTGATTGCGACTATAGTGGCCAATATTGCGATTTGCGATGCAATATAATAAATAAATGGTATTATGATTCTTGGTTTTCAAAGAAAATTTGAGATTATTGATATTTCTGAAACCTGATCTCAATTTAAAAACAAACACATATTAAGAATCATTGAAAATATAAAAAATAAAGCTTGTACTAGGCTAGCAGCAGCCTACACTTGGTTTACAAAAATGTCTAAACGATTACAGCTTGCAATTTTTTCAGTGTAGGCCTACACATTTAACCGTAATATGGGGAGGGGGAGGGTTCAACGTCACTTTTTTTGCCATGCTGTTGGGGTGACAGTGTGCCGCGAGAAAGACAAGCAGACAGAGAGAGGCAGTCATTTCATGATTTTGCTTTTTGACTTAAGTGATCATAACTGCCTAGTGATCATCTGTCATTAGACTGACTCCTGCTGTCGGGCTGTTGGGCTCGCGAGCTGACCAGCTGATCGGACCAGCTGTTTGACACGGAGATGAAAACAAAAGTGAAACTGAAGGTGGAGCGTGCAGTTAAATATTTAAATTAATAAATATTGTAACCAAACCACAATCATGTGTTGTGTTATCTGCTTTAGTAGCCTACAGTTAATCACATGGCCCACCACTCCTGGAAATAATCCTTTTCCAAAGTTAAAAAAAAAAAAAAAAAAAAGGTTTTCATTTAGGCTATTGATTTTTTCCTAAACGTTTATGATTTACCAAACGAGTACACGGGTACTTGTGCACACCCCTTACCTACACTGTTTGCAAAATAATAAAACACTTGATAAAAATAAAAATAAAATCCCCATGAAAATAAAGACATTCCTCCAGAGACGATAGTCTCTATCAACTTACTGAAACTTGCGTGGCCCTTCACTCTCATGCATCCGACTTTTCTCCGCACTGAATTGATAGACTCACAGGGCGAGTTGCCACCGGTCGCCACGCGACATATAGCGACTATTACTTTCCAAGTTTTAGACAGCAGTTCAATGTGTTCAACGTCACCGTACTGAATCCTAAAAATCCCATATAGCAGACGTTGGCTTTGATTTCCGTCACAGTTCAGCGTGGATGCTGATGATGCGCGTCAGTGTCCATGTTTGTTTGTTTACTCTGCTGTCTGCACCATAGTCCACACCTGTCTTGCACGCCGTGTAGGTGCGCGCGCAGCTAGACACACACACTGTCAGAGGAGCCGAGGGGCGCTACCAAAAAGACGAGAGGAGCGGTTGGAACGTTTAGACACATTTGTGCGGAATGTAATTGCACTAGCTCACATCGTGATTAGATGAATCGTGCGGCACAGCACCCAATATTACATAATATGACGTGAAAAAGTTCAGGTGCACTGGTGCGACCAGTGAAAATATCTGGGCGCACTCACCAGATTTTCGGGCGCACGTGCGCCCAAATTAGGCGCACTCTGGAGCCCTGGCTTGCCTGAGCGGCAGCATTACCATCAGGCCCCCAGGATGCTGCCTTCTCCGAGCAGCCAGCATGGACATGTGGCCAAGCCATTGGTATTGCATGGTGAGGGGTGGAGCTTATTTTCATGCGACCCGTAGGCAGATTTCCCTGTCCACACAGTACAAGCGGCGAACAAGATTGTGTCTCTGCAAAAATTTTCTGGATATCAATCATAGGCTCATACTTATCTTTAGACCATATACTATTAAAACTGAAGTTTTCTCATTTCAAAACGCCACCTCAAGCGTTTTATTAGCCCAACGGCTTTTAACGGCTTTCAGTTTGTTTTCGCCAGGCTAGATGCTACAGAACGAGAATGATTCTACTCCCGCCTCCAGTCCGCTACGCTTGCCGCCCTCTTTCTTGATAGGTCCATAATGCAGCTACGTCCATGCTACGTCATGCTTTGGGCCGCATGGAATTTCCGGATTATACTTCCTTGTTGCTTCTCTGCGCCTATGAGCAGCTTTCATAGGAATGAATGGGCGCCATGTTTCAATACGGTGTCCATTTCTTTATATGTCCATGATTACCATCCATGGAAACATGACAGAAACGACCCGAGCGTGACAGAAACAATCCGGAAATTTTACCGAGTTCGGCTCGACCGGCTGCCATAGTGTTTAGTGCTCTGCATAGCCACCCCAGACGGTCAGCAGGGAATACGTCGAAATGCATGTACGTAATGATTTGATACTGTAGTATGGTTAAACATGACTATAAATCATTATTACAACGTTTATAGGTCATAAAAGTCGAAAAGTATCATAGGTCCTCTTTAAGAATGCACATAAGGATTTAGTTAACAAACTGAAACTGTTATGTTGAGATGTTAGACAATAAGTGTTAAGGTTATGTTAGGGCCTGTTAATGCTACCACGGGAGACATGATATGCATAGAGCCGAGAAGCCACACAAAAAAGAAACCATATTTGTCAGTATGAGGAAATTCATGATTGTGTTTACCACATGGAAAAAGCGCTTACTTAAGACCAGAGCAAAGCCCTAAATGACTGCATCCCTTCCAGCCAAACAACAAGAGCTTGATCTTATTTAAGAAATGAGAAATTACTTTGCATACTAGCTAGCATTCCAAGCTAGCTTTCGAAAAGGTGTTTTTTGAACGTACTATAAGAAAAACGGCATCTAATCAATTTCAATGTAAAACTGCTCAGTGGCGTATTGTGAAATTTGAATTGGATACATCCTTGTTATGGGCCTATAGAGCAAAAAAATCAACACAAACTACCAATAATTTTGTTCGGTTCCTGACCATAAAGAGTTGAACATTCTTCCATAACATTTTAATTAAGTGGACAGAATACAAAGTGACCAAAAATACCATCCATATTTTCAGTTTCAGCAACAACAAACTAATGCCTGGTTTGCCAACGACTTTTGAAATAGAGTTTTGTGCCCTGCAGAGGCTTTTTAGAAGCTCGCTACTGCTGCCATGCTTGGCAAAAAATAAACTCCCTGTCTGAGTTGGCACCAAACAGTATTATCAATGGTTGATGTTGCCTGGGCATAGCAAATGGAGCAAATAAAAACCTCAGATTGTCTGGTGATGGTTTCTAGTTGTGATACCAGTTTCATTGGTGTCATTATTGGTCCAAATACAATGTGGATAAGTAATCAGAAGTGGTGAGCTCCTGGCATAAAAGATCCTTAAACAAACATGTTGCCACTAGGGATGTTAAACGATTCATTATTTGCGTGTCGACGTGTCGGAGGCATGAATCGACAAATCGATCGATTTACTATGCCATTAGAAAAAGAAAAAAAAAAGGCAATGTGCATTTTTTTGCGGCAGCAGCACGTAGTTGTGGTGCTGATAAAATGCGCTTTCCTTTAAACAACACTGGACCGCCCGCTGTGTGTGTTCAGACTTCATCTGCATCAAAGCCTTTTTGATAATAAAATGAGAGGCTTTAATTTTAAAAACGCTGTCCATGCGTCGGAGGTGAACTCGGCTGAAATCAGAAACTACAGTCCCTTCAATCGCACTGTCAGCTGGCCGAAATGGCTCTGTGTACTATACAAACAGATCGCGGAAGCCGTTCCGTAGACAACGTTAACGGGCAGGATAGTCCCGGTTATCATTTTATTCAACAAACCACAGAGTTTTTCTGCACGGCGGCTCATTCACTCATAGGCTACTTGCGAGGTCTCCTGGTGATCGTCACCGTCACAGCGCTACTCGCTGCTTTGCCCGGGCGGAGGATTTGTGTGACGGTGATTTAACATCACGGCCGTAGATGAATGCTATAACTTTATGCTGCATATGTGGCACTGCACTGTTGACCCACACAGGACATTTAATGCGCGCACATTGCAGAAATGAAGCGCCTGCAGCACGCTCGTGACCACACGTGAACTCGCATCACGGACGTCTCACATGTCCCCAAAACATCTAATAAAGTAAAACACCCGATTTACCGATTTCTATTTTTAGAGTCGCCTTGGGCACGAGTCGAAAATCGAGCCGAGAATCGACACATTGTTCACATCCCTAGTTGCCAAAATCTAGCCTGTTGTTTGCACTTTACGTGATCCAGAACATATTTGGTTTAGTTAGCCTGTTGAAGACAGTGGCCCTCATTTATCAACCGTGCGTATACCAGAAAAGTGTGTGTACGCACATTTCCACGCAAACCTCAGCATTTATCAATTTGGACGTGAGCGTAGGATACGCTCAAATCCCACGCCAGCTCTCAGCTCGTGTACGCAAGTTTGTAAACAGCATGGACTCGCAGTGCAGGCTGTGCCGGGTAGCCGATGACTTTGTTGGACAATTATTAGAAGATAATACAAATGCAGTGTTTGCTCAGACCGAAATAAAGATATTAATCACTTAAAAATTTGCAGCTTATGGTGTGCAACTGAGTAGGAGCGCTGATTCAATAGTGCGCACACCGGCCTCTTAGGAGTGGTGCATGGGACTGCGTAAGGGCAGTTGTCTCCGTCTGGAGCAGCTGGGGGGACACTGAGGCACGGGGGCTGCATTCATTCAAAATGTTAGCCTAAGTATTAAATATGTAGTAGGCCTACACTGTTTATGATAAAAAATACACGGCACAACATTCAGCTTAACATTTTATTTATTTGACGCACCTTTTAGATGTTAGTTCCGCTTTTAATGTGTCATTGATCGCTTAAGCGAGCGATTTATTTCCACCGTTAACCGGCACGTTTTTCCGATCTGCTGGTGGAGCAGGACAGTGGGCGCTCTCACAGCTGATCGTTGCCGGGTCGGCTTGTGCAGCTGACGGCCGGGCTGACTACTCGTGCCAAGCGCATGCTGTCATACAGTAAAACGCAAAATGTGTTATTTTTAGTTTTTAAATCCCTTTTGAGTAGTGCTATCTAAAAGGGCCAATACATTATAATCATTAAAATCTCTGCAGACATGTATTTCTTTTATGGGGACCATTATCGGACAGTTTGTGCGTCTTTTTCTCCTCTACCACTTATATTATGCCCGCACCTCCAGTTGGTTGCATTTCAGAACAGCAACACGCTTTTTTTTGTGGCAATTTTTGAGTCAGACCACTTTTTCTTCATCTGTGTAAAGAAATGGCGACATATAATTGTATATGCTGTTTTATAGCATTTGAGCGATAGCCTACTGATGAAAACCTCAAATGCAAAATCCTCAGCTGGAGATCGTTTGTTGTCAACACCAACGCTGTTGACCGCAGCAGTTATTTCCTTCCTAGCTTCTGCCTTCTGTCGTTCTTTGATGCTGCTTTTAATGCTCCGAAATGAAACTCTTTTTTTTGTTCTACTTTCGCTGTTATTCTGTCAATTTCTACTTCAGAGAAGTTCCTCTTCTGTGCCGTAATGCGCATATCCATGTCGTAAAACCTCTGGGCGAGGCCTCTAAACTGAGAAAATATAGGGGCGTGATACGATTGTTTTCAGCCGCCACATTTATCAATAATGGCCTGGCATACGCTGAGATTGGCGAGATACGACTGTTTGATAAATCCCACGCGATACCTGGCGTAGGGAGGGATTTGCGCCAGAATCTGCACCAGTTTCCACGCAAGTTTGATAAATGAGGGCCAGTGGCCCTCATTTATCAATCTTGCGTAGACCAGAAAAATGGGTGTACGTACATTTCCACGCAAATCTCGGCATTTATCAATATGGACATGAGCGTAGGGTACGCTCAAATCCCACGCCAGCTCTCAGCTCGTGTACGCAAATTTGAAAACAGCTTGGAATCGCAGTGCAGGCTGTGCCGGGTAGCCAATGACTTTGTTGGACAATTATTAGAAGATAATACAAATGCAGTGCAAATAAGACCGAAATAAAGATATTAATCACTTAAAAATGAGCAGCTATATGGTGTGCAACTGAGTAGGAGAGCTGATTCAATAGTGCGCACACCGGCCACTTAGGAGGCTGCATGGGACTGCGTAAGGGCAGTTGTCTCCGTTTTGGAGCAGCTGGGGGGACATTGAGGCACGGGGGCTGCATTTATTCAAAATGTTAGCTTAAGTATTAAATATGTAGTTGACATACACTGCTCTTTATGATACAAAAAAATACACGGCACAACATTCAGCTTAACATTTTATTTATTTGACGCACTTTTTAGATGTTAGTTCCTCTTTTAATGTGTCATTGATGCTAAAGCGAGTGATTTATTTCCACCGTTAACCGGCACGTTGTTCCTATCTGCTGGTGGAGCAGGACGGTGGGCGCTCTCACAGCTGATCGCTGCCGGGTCGGCTTGTGCAGCTGACGGCCGGGCTGACCACTCGTGCCAAGCGCATGCTGTCATACAGTAAAACGCTAAATGTGTTATTTTTAGTTTTTAAAACCCTTTTGAATAGTGCTATCTAAAAGGGCCAATACATTCTAATCATTCAAATCTCTGCAGACGTGTATTTATTTTATGGGGACCATTATCGGACAGTTGGTGCGTCTTTTTCTCCTCCACCACTTATATTATGCCCGCAGCCCCGCACCCCCAGTTGGTTGCATTTCAGAACAGCAACAGCTTTTTTTAGTGGCGATTTTGAGTCAACACCAACGCTGTTGACCGCAGCAGTTATTTCCTTCCTAACTGCTGCCTTCTGTCGTTCTTTGATGCTGCTTGTAGGCTAATGCTCCGAAATGAAACTCTTTTTTTTCTACTTTCGCTGTTATTCTGTCAATTTCTACTTCAGGGAAGTGCCGTATTGCGCATATCCATGTCGTAAAACCTCTGGGCGAGGCCTCTAAACTGAGAAAATATAGGGGCGTGATACACTTGTTTTCATCCGCCGCATTTATCAATAATGGCCTGGTGTACGCTGAGATTGGCGAGATACGCCTGTTTGATAAATCCCACGCGATACCTGGCGTAGGGAGGTATTTGCGCCAGAATCTGCACCAGTTTCCACGCAAGTTTGATAAATGAGGGCCAGTGTGATTTGGACTCTGGAGTTGACCAAACAACCAAAGCTAGACCACCTCAAAGGGACGGGTTCGAGGCAACTTCTGATGCACTTTGCTTTTGCAGAGGACACAATGGACAAAGGATAATGTGTCTCCTTCTGATCAATGCAAACCCTGTGGGAAGCTCATGATTCAAATATTTCCGCATATCTCATTTTCACACCATTACAACCAGTAATGGAGTGAAGCCTTCTAGTTAGGACAGGCCTCGTATCATCAAGGTGCATGCATGCTTTATATTAAAGTGACTGTTGCCTCTTCTCTCTCTCTCCTTCCTCTCATCCTGTGTTCTATCCCTTCTCCCTCACCTGTGTGTGTGTGTCCCCCTGTTAGTCTATCCCTCCTCCCTCACATTCCCAGCAGGCACTGAGGTGGACAGGCTGCAGCGGAGCAGGAGCACACAGCCAGGGGCCCATCCAAAAGGGTACAACACCATGTGACATACCAGCACTGATATTCCTCACAAGTTCTTTTAATAATCAAGCTAGGCAAGGTAGTTACATCATCACATGGTACCTACTTGTGCCAGTAGAATGTTACAGGCTTTCAATAGAACAGAACAACATGCACCGTATTCAATTCTACAATAATTTTCCTGGATTAGCTATATTTTGTGTGTGTGTGTGTGTGTGTGTGTGTGTGTGTGTGTGTGTGTGTGTGTGTGTGTGTGTGTGTGTGTGTGTGTGTTGTGTGTGTGTGTGTGTGTGTGTGTGTGTGTGTGTGTGTGTGTGTGTGCGTGTGCGTGCGTGCGTTGTGTGTGTGTGTGTGTGTGTGTGTTGTGTCTGTGGTGTGTGTGTGTGTGGGTGTGGTGTGGGTGTGTGTGTGTGTGTGTGTGTGTGAGTGAGTGATGTGAGTGAGTGAGTGATGATGAGTGAGTGAGTGAGTGAGTGAGTGAGTGAGTGAGTGAGTGTGAGTGAATACAGTAAAGAAGAGAAACTTCTCCTACGTAGAAATTGTCACCATATCAGCGCAAGTAGAAGAAAAAACGAATATGTTTTATTTGAGAGCATTAAAAGCGGCATCAAAGAATGTCATAAGGCAGCAGTGTGGAAGGAAATCAGTGCTGCGGTCAACAGCTTTGGAGTTGACAAACGAGGTTTGTGTATCTTATTTATTTATCAGTGCTATCGCTCAAGTAATATGAATCTGCATAATATAAAGGTTTATGTCGCAATTTCTTTAGGTGAGGAAGAAGTGGTCTGACTTAAAATCGCCACACCATGCAGAGTGGATGAAGCCAGCCGGAGCCTGAAACTGACCCGACTGCAGAGGGTGTGGCCGGAGGAGACGCACCAGTGTTTCCCCTACCATTGTACAGCGGGACCCCCCGCCAGGCCAACAGCAGCCTAACTTAAAAAAAAAAAAAATTATTATCAATTTTTCATTTGCGAGCGTCTGCGCGGCACTGTCGGTCTACCCCTCGTGTGCGCCTGTCTTTACAACCTCTCGTTTGATCATCCCATCAGCTGATCTGTGTGTCTGCGTGTGTAGGCTATGTGTGTCTGCGCGCGGCGCGATGCATGTGTGTATTCGGTGCGGGTGCGCACTTGTTAAAACACGGAAGCCAATGAGCAGAAGCATGACTAGCAAGCAAACGTTGAACTAGTGGCGAAAATAAAACCAGCGCCTGCTCTATGGAGATATTAAAGGTCACATATTATGCTAAATGCACTTTTTAAATGTGTTCTAACATATCTATGGGTCCACGGTGTGCCTAGAGACTGCCAAAATATTTAAAAAAATAACACTCTCCTTTTCTCACTCACCCCCTTTCTGAAAGGAAGGTCCATTCTCACCCAGCAGGATCAAAAAATCCTGTGAGAAACACCACATGTACAAACGTACTGAATGTGAAAGCATAACCCTATGCCCTCATTTTTAACGGGCTATCAAAAGAGGCTCATCCCAAATGGGGTTCGTTTTGGTCAATTTCTTCTAGAAATTTGGTACGCACATACTATTTATCAGCTCTTACCACCGGACCTAAAAAGAATTATAGGGGAAACACTGCGCACCAACTGTCTGATAAGGGCACATATTTAATAGGCTACAAGTAGGCTACTTTGAAACCTTTAACGCATGTCTTGTTTTTTTCCATCAAATAAATAAAAATCTGCAGAGATGTGAATGTTTAGAATGTATTATCACTTCCTAAGGGAGCTACTCAAAGAGGGTTCTAAAAACAAAAAATAACACATTTTGTGTTTTACTTTATGTCAGATGCCCTTGGCACTAGTGGTCAGCCGTCAGCTGCAGAAACCGGCCTGTATTCAGCTCCACAGGGCCAGGCAACCACCAGCTGTGAGAGCGCCCACCGTCCTGCTCCACCACAGCCACCCTGGACCATTACTGCAGAGCGCCCGGATCAGAAAAACAAGCTGAAACAGGTCGGTCAATGGTGGAAATAAATCGCTCACTTGAAGAGATCAATGACACATTAAAAGAGAAACTAAAATCACAAGTGCGTCAAATAAATACAATTTTAAGCCGAATTTTGTGCAGTGTCTTTTTTCTCATAAAGAGCAGCCTACCACCTGCATACATATTAAATACTTTACATTATAGAAGCGATTAATGAATGCAGCCCCCGTGCTACAGAGTCCCCCCAGCTGCTCCAAGACGGGGCCAACTGCCCCTACACAGTCCCATGCAGCGCACCAAAAGACCTGTGTGAGCACTATTGAATCTGCACTCCTACTCAGTTGCACACCATAAGCTGCACATTTTTAAATGACTTGTATGTTTATCTCGGTCTGAACAAACACTGCATTAGTATGATGTAATAACAGTTGTTCGACAAAGTCATAGGCTACACGGCACAGTACTCTGCAATGCTGTTTACAAACCTCACATTCAACAAAGAGTTGAATGGGAGGTGCCATGATGCATGCTGGGATCTAAAAGCTACAGTACATTAAATATTAATTTAAATGTCTTAAGTCTTCCCTGACCTCCGGCAGGTTGACTTATCACAGTCAAGAACAGGTGGTTTCCAACATAGTGACATCACTGGGTGTGGTTTCAGTTACAACAGAGCATACTTACTTCTAAAGTAGTAGTATGCTCTGTTTATTTGTGCAAATATTACAGTGCTAGACATTACATGTTTGGACAACATTAAAAGGTAACATATTGTGCCAATTTTCAGGTTCAAACATTTACCTGTGTAGTAGAAACTGTTTTCTGGTGTTTTATTTTAGAACGAGTATTCGAATACTCGGTCGGAAAAACCAACGAGTATTCAAAGCCTATAAAATGGTATTCGGGACAGCTCTACTGTTTTCATGGTGTAGTGTCCATCCTTTAATTTTCTTACAGTGCCATTGCAGAATATCCTCTTTTCACCCCCTGTCTGAAACGCTCCATTTTAAAGCCTGTGTCTTTAAGTTCCCCCTTCCAAAAAGCCTAGTCTAGTCTAGTCTAGTCTGCTCTGACTGGCAGGCATATTGGCATATGAAACACAGTAAGCTAATGAATCTGACCATTCAAATGTTAGGTTAATAAAGGATTCGCAGTTCAGGAAGAGCTGAAACTGAACGTGTAAATCACAATTACACTGTGTTTCCAGTCATTTGCTGTGCCTGTAACAAGTGTGTAGACACCCATCAGTAACATGGCTTTACACCAAAGTTAACCATAGGCCAAAATCAGAATGTGTTAAACATTTTAATGTAGAGTCAACACAAAATCTCTAAGATGTTATTTGCACGAATGGCCTTCCATAAACTGGATACTTTCAACCAAATTGCGTGGGAAAACACTGTATTTTAATTTGTTATTAAGTTACTTTTAAACAGTGTTGGGAATAACGCCGTTTAAAAGAACGGCGTTACGTAATGCCGTTCTTTTTTCAGTAACGGGGTAATCTAACTAATTACTTTTTCCGCCGTTACACCGCCGTTATCGTTACTGAACGTTAAATGCGGTGCGTTACTATGAATTGATTGAATAAACTGTGTAATCCGAACCCACCCCTGGCTCCATACTACACAAACTGCTAGTGAGGAGACCGGTGTGTGGATGACATTATAACTGTCAGTTAGCGCCGTCACGTCAGTCAGCCGGAGCGCCTGTTTAGTGAAGTTTATTTTTCTTTCTCTCTCTGTTGTGTGAGCGACGAGCGTGCACGTTGGCGCAGTAACCATCTATCAATCCACGGTTGAAACGTGCTCTCCCTGAATTTGTTTGCATCGCCCTTGTGAGTAAATGCATTGAGTTTCCCGATCTCTATAAATTATAATTCATGCACGCTATTAAACGGCCGCGATTCGCCGGTTGCAACAGCTGTTTAGCGTGTCATCACGAGCCGAATATTGCTATTGTTCTTTTCCTGGGATCTGTATGCTGCTGTGCATGTTAAAGAAGGAAATAAACAGCGGATAAATCCTTACTCCTCCTCTCATCGTCTCATGCTTCATAGTCTGACGTTTTTGGCCTGAAGTGGTGTTTTAGCAGACACCCCTGAAGTGAATCCAGTGATATTAGCAGATCAGCACGGTGCATCCAGCAGTTTCCTCTACTACTTTTGTTGAGAACAAAATAGGCTAGGCCTAGTGCAGGATAAACCTCTTGCTGTCTGTTGATGTGCAATAAATATTGAAGGTGATGTAGCCTACAAGTAGGCCTACCTGTCTGTTCTACTCATTTCAACTGACTTGTGAAAACTGCTCAGAAAAATCCAAATTTTGACATATAGCAACTTTTTTTTTTACAGTAGGCAAATACGCAAATAGTTACTTTCCCTGGTAACTAGTTACTTCTATTATAAAGTAATTCAGTTAGTAACTCAGTTACTTTTTGGAACAAGTAGTGAGTAACTATAACTAATTACTTTTTTAAAGTAACGTTCCCAACACTGCTTTTAAATCATTGAATAGTGGTAACTGATCTCGCTGCATAACACAATCAGTTTGAGATTCAGCAGTGGCTGTGACATGCAGCTCATATGTTACATTTATTAGCCTCTGATTTCCCCAAATTTTAGCTTCGGTGTCAATGTTCTGCTTTTTTTTTTTTTCCAAAGGTGTTTTTATTAAGTGACAGTTGCAAAACAATTGCAGCACAATGGAATACAAATTTTTCCCCCTTTTTTAACCACGCACACACCCCACCCACCTCCCACCCTCACACCCAACAATGTTCTGCTTTTTAAGGGTTTTGTGAGTATAACGTTGTAGCCCACAAAGTAACTCACTGAACTATTCTTCCTGTTTACATTCCCCAAATAATGATGGGACTTATGGGAACACCCATGCTACTCTGGAGGTCAGTAGTGCCACTACAACCATGAGGCATGTTAAGGCCAAGTAGATCACACACATCTTGAAGGTTGGACATTGAGACTGTCTTCATTTAGTTGCCACAGGAAACCATGCCAACGTAATCCTGCTAGATCAAGATCCATCTCCCTATCCCTGTAGACTCCCCCACACCGCAGCAAATCTAATGCACACATCCGTGAGTATGAGAAGTTCCTATTTCAACAGTTGAGCATTACTTGTTTTTGTTACTGCAATATCTCAGTTAAATCAACCTACCTATCCAATTTTATTTGGCAAAAGCGGTGCTAAACATAAAGGCAACAGGCACTGAAGTGTGACTGGGTATAAACCCTCAATAGTTTACAACTAATGCTAACTGTGTCTGTAGCAATGAGTACTTTCAGTAGCACAGTTGAAGGTTTATTAGATTGGCCAACAGGAGAACTAAGTGGCTCAACCTTCTCTGAGACATAACCACTGACCAGTAGAATAAAAACAGACAACTCAAAGAAAGATTTCCCTCTATCCTCATCAAAAGTCTTTCCAAAACCAAAGAAAATAAGAGAGCCCACATATGTGAAAGACATTTACCACTCCATTACCCCATCCTAGGGAGACGCTCTTGGTGTAGTGGTTAGAGGGTTTTAAACCCAACAGAGCATGTTACCTGGACCTATCCTTTCCATACTGACTGTCATCATTTTGACATGGACTTTCATCAGGAAAGTCTGGAGAACATGGCTTTCTAGACAATACATTCCAACAGCAGGACTCACCTCTAGAGAACTTCCTGGAATTCCACATGATTATCAAGCATCTGATTACCTGCCGGATTAAGAAGCATGCAAACAGTGTACACATTGGTACACCTTGCCTCACCATAGGCAAAATCTTAGCCCAACATTAACATCATTTGCAAAAAATATGCCACTTTTAAGGTTTTCCCAGGTGCATGTCAAGATATTGGTAAAAAGAAAGATGGATTTCAAAACATGTCCATTAGAAATCCAAGATGAATGTTCCTTTAAGAATTTCCAGCAGCTATCCCTGAGGAGCAGCAGTGAAGAAAGCCTTTGATTTGTCCGCACTAGAGCGTAGCTGCCCTCTACGAGCTAATGAGTTTACCAAAGAGCTACAGATCACATCCGACAGACTGATTTAACCTACTGCCTTAATCACCATGCTAACACAACTTCCAATTCACCAGCACACCTTGTGAAACTCAATCAATTAAAAAGTGAACGTTTCAAACCATCTTAAAAAAAATGACAGGGTGGTCACTTTCATGCTGATTGTTTAGGGTTAGATGTATTTCATTTTAATACATTTGGCACTACTTCGTCTATTGAACCTGCAAAGAGAAAGGCTGACACCATTAGAAAATAGGATGAGTAAGGGAGAAGAGTTAGCCTGAAGAAGCAGCATGGTAGTATGCCTGTGGTGTGCTGCAGGGCTGTGTGATGGTAGATGGAATGGCAGAGGAAGCAGCCATCAGTTCACAGACAAATCCCTATGTGAAGACAAGGAAGAAAAAACTATTGTGGTATGTTTAAGGGCTTCAATATACCGAACTTATATATTTCTGAAGAGATTCTCCCACAATAAAAAGGCTTTCTTAAAGGAGGGTCTTCTCAGTTGGAGGGTAACATAGGGTTTCCATTATGCCTTTGCCATTAAGCAAGGCATGTCTCACTACCAATCCCCCTCCCCTCCCCCGCTGTATGCTCTCACAGTACTCTTACCAGACTGGGTCCCACATTATTGTAATACTGTAAACAGATAACGTCAGTGCAGACTTGTGCCTACCACACTAGGACTCTTAAAAGACTTTGAAAAGAATAACTGACCCCCTCTCACATGCAGTGTTTCCCTTACCATTATACAGGCCTGGCGGGGCCGCCAGGCCAACAGCAGCCTGACTTACAAAAAAAAAAAAAGTAATACATTTTTCATTGATTCCGTCATAATAATTTGCGCGCGTCTGCGCGGCACTGTCGGTCTACCCCTCGTGTGCGCCTGTATTTACAACCTCTCGTTGGATCATCATCATCAGCTGACCTGTGTGTCTGCGTGTTTGTTTCTGCGCGCCGGCGCGATGCGCGTGTGCATTCAGTGTGCACTTGTTAAACACGGAAGCCAATGAGCAGAAGCATGTCTAGCAAGCAAACGTTGAACTAGTGGCGAAAATAAAACCAGCGCCTGCTCTATGGAGATATTAAGGACTCAGTAACAGGGACGTTGAACAGGAAAAAGTACTGGCAAAACTTACGCTATGTCGCCGTGGCAACACAACCAATCTGTATCAACAGCAGAGACAGAGCAGAAAAAAACAGCATGCACACGTTTCAGTAAGTTTACAGAAGTGCCACACTGCTACTGCCTTTGGCATTCTCAGAAAAGCATTAATTTATTTTCAAGGGACATATTAATGTATTTATTGTTTTAACTGTTAAGTTATCTTAAACAGCAGGCTATTATAGGCCTACAAGCTTTATTTTTTTTGTATTTTCAATGCTACTTTATTTTTATGTTTTAAATTAAAAATAGCCTATAATGGTCGGAATAGGGAATTTGCCTTATGTAGCACACATGTTGATAGGCTAATCATGATGTGTAGCCTATGTTACTTTATTTATTTTCAACAAGGCTATTTGCCTAAAAAAAAATTAAAAAAATAAAAATCAGTAGGCTAGCTTCAAGGTTAGGTGATTCAGATTATTCCAGAAATGAGTCCTAGACAGGACCTGTCTATATTAGATCTTAGTGTTTATCGTTTTTTATGGAAATACACGTGTTTTTCTTCAATAGTTTACATGGCTTGTGTCTCCAAATTATTACAGGAAATAGTTATAGGCAGGACATATGACAGTTGTTTACAGAGCACAAAATTAATCAGATTTCGCCTCTCAAAGTGCACTAGATTGATGCATTTAACTTTAAAAAGATAAAGTTTTCTTCTGCAGGGGATGCCCCCAGACCCCACTAGAAGGGGTCTCACCCAGCAGGATCTAAAAATCCTGTGAGAAACACCACATGTACAAACGTACTGAATGTGAAAGCATAACCCTATGCCCTCATTCTTAACGGGCTGTCAAAAGAGGCTCATCCCAAATGGGGTTTGTTTTGGTCAATTTCTTCTTGAAATTTGATACGCACATACTCTTTATCAGCTCTTACCACCGGGCCTAAAAAAAATTCTAGGGAAACACTGTAAAGACAATCAACTCACACCTGAAGACAATTAGTCATTAGTTCTTAGTCACCGACTGAGATTTTGCAAAGACAGAAGGTGAATCCCATTCCAGAGGCCCCAGCCTACGAAGGCTGCATTTGAAGACCGATTGCGTCATAGCGGCGCGCAAAGGCTTGTTCCATTGCATTTGCAAGGCTCCTTCATATGCGGCCGAGAAATGCAGCCTTCGTTTCACGGTTTTGAAGGCTGTAACAGTCAACAGATGTATCCTTCGTGGCCCAACATATCCCAAGATTCATTACGTTTTTTCAGAGATGGCATAAAATAAAATAAAAAATAAGAAAACATCAAGGTGTTGCTCCGTCTTCTTAACTTTTATCTTCCTTTCTTTTTTTCTTGTACTTTTTTTTCCTTTTCGTCTGATAGGCAACTTCTATTTCTTTTTTCCTCCGTTGACAAGACTGTTTCCGTTGGCAGCAATCAGGGTTGCTAGGCAGCACAGGAGCGGCGAGTCGTCACGCAAGGTAACGGCTTGTTACGCAAACCGGAAATACTCGTAAACGGAGACCTGCGGAGACCGTCTCGTTTAACAACGCTCGTTCGGCCTTCGAATTGGCCTTCACTGGCTATGGCCTTCATAGACCACGTAGGGGCCGCGTCCTTAGAAGGACGCGGCCCCTTAAATAAGACACGGCCAGAGAGTCTCATATTGCAAGACTACAACTAGATTTTTTTTTATAGTGATTATTTCCAATCCTGCTACCGGGAATAATAGGAATTTCAGTCAAATAAAAAGTAATTTTTCAACAGGGAGAACTTCACAAGGTCAACGTGGCAAACTGGACTTAATGTGAAGCACAAGCCTTTCTTAGAAACCAACCCTCTACATAAAGAACATCACACAGCACTGCAGAATCTAAAATCACTACAGGTAACAGACCAGTACGGTTATGACAGTACATCCACTGTGTATGGTGACAGCTAGTGTGTTTATTTACATATGAATTGATCTATTCAATGTACTATTTATCAGATTGAAGATTGTTTAATTTCTTCTTTTAAATGACTGCATAGCAACACTTTACAGTAAGAAATGTCAGCTTAATGCAATGATCCTCATATGAGCAGAGCTACTGTTGACCTGATGTCAAGGCTTTAAAGTTGAGTAGGGTTGGGGGGGCGGGTGGAGGTCATCTTTCTTACCCTTCAATCATGACTATTTTCATTAATTATGTCAAGGCAGGATAATGACAGAAAGCATTTGGTGTTCCACTTCAGAGCTGTGTGGAAAGGGACGAGGGGAAAACAATCGCTTTGTCTAAAGTAGAAAGGTTTAACATCTCTAATCAGATTGGGGGCAGCCATCTGGAACCCACCCCCCTACACACACACACACACACACACACACACACACACACACACACACACACACACACACACACACACACACAACGAACCCCATCCCTACATTTGTCCTCACCCATCTAAACACCTCCCCCTAACATTTGAAAGAGCCCTACATGGAAACAGATGTGACAAACTGCTGCTCAGCACCAGGGAGAATTCTGCTTTACTACTGCCGGGGCCACACTGGACACTGAAGCGCTGTGGAGCTCCTGGCAGCACAGGCACTTTGACTTGGGCCCCATGCTAACAGATCTGACTGTTCACACCAGAGCCACCCGTCTTGGGTGCAGCGCCTGGCTCGCATGCTGAGCTGATGATTTGGGTGTCTATTTATTTTGCAAGCTGTACGAATCAGACAGAAGCCACATTAAAAGCTCCATTAAACTAGATAAACAAACACCTTATTAAGGTTAGTACTGTATGTGTTCATTGAAGCAGAGAAAGAGGAGGGGCTCTACTCCTTTCTTCAAACTCACACTGGGAGACGGTGAAAAGAAAAACCTGATGATTTTTTTTTAAATATATCAAAAATAGGTGCCACAGGTGTGGACATACATGCACAGTCGTGGGAATACAAAGATTTTAAATTCAACCAAATGATTTTCAGAGCGCTTTCACGTCCAGTGTGGACCTGGTGTGACGCCAAATATAAGCCAACAAACATAAGGTTACTAGATTAATTGATTAATAGAAAAAAATATCAATGGATAAATCAATCAAACAATGGTTAGGTGCTGCCCAACATGTGCAGTATGAAGGAGAGTAAACGTTGGCAGAGCCAGCAACATCCAAACAGAAGAGCCTCTCAGATAGTGGAGGGGAAATGATGGGCGTTTTCCCAAACTATCAAAGCTGGCTAAATGTCTTCTGTGCATTCCTGTAACATCCAGCCAATCACAGCCAATCTGCTCTGCTTCACACCAGACCAGGTGGAGATGCTGACTTTCCTTTCCTAAACTGGGATTGACGTGTACTGTATACATGCAACAGACCACAGAATGCTGTTAACAGAATGCACTCTTTACTATTTATTAATGGTGGAAAGTGCCAAAGCAGTGTAACAAACTGCTCAGCCTGTTTGTGTATGAAGTACTGAGGTCACCACTTAGGGTGCACTCACGTGTCCAAGTACATTTGCCCCCTGAACAGTGGTTGACACTAACGGTTGCCAGCTTGCCCGGGGCAAGTGAAAATAATGTTTGGGCAAGTTGAGATTGCTCTTTGGTTGCCCGAACGGGAAAGTGGATTTAAGTGGGGTTCTCAGTAGTCGAAGCTATTTATTCATGTGTTTTAGAAGAAAAAAAATTCCCGCTAACTCACACACAATAGATCGGCTATATTTGCAATTGAGCAGCTGATTTTTTTTTTTTTTTTTTTTTTTTAAACGTTAATAATCCCTATATACTCCCTGGAACCGATTTTGACAGTATCTGCATATTTTGTTGAAGATTTACGCGCTCGGAGGTGAAGTAATGGATGAGCTATGACACTTAGTGATGTAATATCCTCCTAAACGAGCAATACTACTACTACTACTACAATATTACTAACTTTTATATCCAAATATAAAATTATTTGATGACATTATATTGCAGTACTAGCTTCTTGCAAAACATATTTTTGAAAAAAAAAAAAAAAAATTATTAAAAAAAAAAAATATATATAAAAAAAAAAAAAAAAAAAACGAAGCTCCGAATACTAATTTAAGCTCCGAATACTAATTTTCCGAACGAATATTCGAATATTCGAATAATTCGGGCCAGCCCTACCTACTACATATTTAATACTGTGGCTAACATTTTGAATGAATGCAGCCCCCGTGCCTCTGTGTCCCCCCAGCTGCTCCAGACGGAGACAACTGCCCTTACGGAGTCCCATGCAGCGCTCCTAAGTGGCCGGTGTGTGCACTATTGAATCAGTGCTCCTACTCAGTTGCACACCATAAGCTGCACATTTTTAAGTGATTAATATCTTTATTTCGGTCTGAGCAAACACTGCATTTGTATTATCTTCTAATAATTGTCCAACAAAGTCATCGGCTACCCGGCACAGCCTGCACTGCGAGTCCATGCTGTTTACAAACTTGCGTACACGAGCTGAGAGCTGGCGTGGGATTTGAGCGTATCCTACGCTCACGTCCATATTGATAAATGCCGAGGTTTGCGTGGAAATGTACGTACACCCAAATTTCTGGTCTACGCAAGGTTGATAAATGAGGGCCAATGTGACCTTTTTAAATACGTAAAATAAGTAAAATTTTTCTGAACACATGTGTGTGGAAGCTAACATTCAGCTTGACTCTGAGCTAGACAGAGTTTTCTGAGCCAAAACCGGGCCAGGTGCCTGGCAAAAAGAGGCCCTTTCACGATGCTGCAGCAGGACCAAGCTCTTGGCTGTATACGTGATGTCTGATATCTAGGCTTATATGAATTGTTGTTGGTTGTATGTGGTCAGGATGAGACAAGTATGCAGTGTTTGCATTTAAGAGATACGGTTCGCTAAAATGTATAATTTAATTAGCCTTGGGCAAGTGAGCACGACATTCGGGCAAGTAAAACATTACCTGTACTTGCCCTATGGGCAAGTGCTTTGGAAACCTTAGTGTCAACCCCTGCCTGAAGTCTACTACGTTTGACCAGTGTGAGTGCGCCATCGGTACTCAAGTACAGTACACTTCCTCAGCCACAGCACACTTGGGACAGGGGTGCTCAGGCCAAAGTACAGATGCACTAGCACACGCTAATTTAACTAAGGGTTACTCATTTATTGTCCATCACTCGGAATTGAACATAAAATGTGTGAGAATTAACCTGTGTGTAGGCCTTTAGGTCTGGACAATTAAAAGAGGGAGCGAAAGAGATAAAAAGGTGAGAGCAGCATAAAGCAAAGCAAAAAGGTTTTCTAGTTATTTAGAGTTAGTGCATCTGTCATTTCATCTCACAGGGAAATACATTATAAGGGGTAGGGGGACATCTTTTTCAGTGGGCCAGTCAAACAAAGTCTATGGAAGGGGAAATAGTGTGCTTTTTTGCCCAGTCAGAAGTAAGCATACTTTTTCATCCCCCAATCACATTGTAAACTGTGATGTTATCCCTCTCCACTGTTGCTGGATGCTGCAGGCATGGGCCTAACTGTGGCTAGTCAAAGGGAGCCAGGAAAAAGACAGTGTGTTTGTGTTTGCATCAGGACTAAATGATCCAGCATTACTCATCAGGACTGCGCAGAGAGAGAGAGAGAGAGAGAGAGAGAGAGAGAGAGAGAGAGAGAGAGAGAGAGAGAGAGAGAGAGAGAGAGAGAGAAGCAGTGCACCGTCAGCATGCTTCTCAATGAGCCCCTAATGCTACATTCCCTTACTTTTCTCTGTCTCAGAAACTAGGTCAAAGAGCTTCAAGAAGCACACGACTGACTGTATACAACAGGGAAAAACACACACACACACACACACACACACACACACACACACACACACACACATTCAGACAAGAATTCAACAGATTTAAGTTTGGACTGGCAAAGGCCAAAGAGAAAAAGGCAAAAACATAAAAAAATAAAGTTACACTTAAAAATGTATTTTTATTCTTTCATGTTTTCTTTCTTGCTACTCGTTTGCTGACTGCTGCAGTAGCTATGTCTAAATTCAAAGGTATTGGTTTTAGGGGGACTTTACACAGTAACGGTAGACACAAACGCAAAAGTATTTTAACTATTGCTGCCTATCATTTACATGATAACAGCGTTTGCAGTCTTGAAAATGTGAACTTTTGAAAACAAGTTCCAAAACAAGAGTGGAATATTTTCAAAACTCAACTCCAGCGTCACCATGTGAATATCAATAGCTGTTCCCTGTGATAACAATGACGTCACGGCTCCACTCCTTAGACAACATGAACCATCACTGTCATCAGCGTAGAGTCATGTGAAGGGCTCGAATATAACACTCGCCAAATGCGGGTACATTTAGTCTAAGCGAGTAGTAAGTTATTGAGACCACCCGCCGCTTTGGCTGAAGAAAGATGTGTGCTCTGACAGCTTCTCTAGCGAAATAAACTTGTGTCACCACCGGTAATGCCAGGGACACGGCTTTCTACATTAAAACACACAATCTATAGATCAGCGCAGAGCAGTTTTTACGTTACTAGTGTATGCCAGAAGTCTATTCCATTACTTATCATATATGGACAAATAGAGATATTTCTAAGGCAGTCAAACTGTATAATGTGTGTGCATGCATGGTCTGAGGAAGTTCTAAATTTATTTTCAGGTACGAATATATGGATAAATCACAGATTTGTACGTAAAACATTCGTACGCACGGTTTAGGCACAAATCTGTGCGTACGCAATGTTAGTAAAGGAGGGCCAATGTGTGTGTGGACCAATTAGAGCAGTGCTGGGCATCACTGGCTGATACTACCCAGTGCCTCTATGTAAATGACTACAATAAAGACAGACACTTTATGATATAAATAAAGTCACTATTTCTCTGGTGACCAGTATTCCTATTGTTCTGTCATAAGTCTGTGAAAGGCAATATGAAAAAGGCAGGATCCAATCTGTATTTTAAGTTCTTTGAGCAGACACTATGGCAGGATGACCCTCTGGGCAAATCCCAAACAACTCCAGTGGCTCCAAACGCTCCAAGCTTACAGAGTGTCAACTGCTTTCTGCTGATTTCATTGAACATTTGAGTTGAAGTAATACATCACGACCGCAGTGAACTACTAAGGCCACTTAGGCCTCACTTATATAAGGCCATTTACTATTAGACTGTTGGCCCTCTGGCATCATGGGCTCATTTTGTAGAGAGTTCCTCAGTCAAAATATAATGTTTTGTCTGACATTAATAATTCCACCTTTAAAAAAAAGTATTTATTTAAAAGGGATAATGCACATTAATTAACATGAGCACCAGAGTCCATCATGTTAATGTGCCAGATAATCTGCAGTAGGTTTAAAGAATGCATCAATCTGGGCAAACAGAACCCACTGTCACCGTTGTGTCATTTAATATAGGTCTGTGTGGGTGTGGGTGAGAGAGATAAAGAGAGGAAATTATTTGAAATCTGCCGTGCGTGCCCGTTTGTTGTTTATTGTTTTTGATTTAACAATAGGTTTAGAGCAATTTGACTTTCAGAACTAGTTGCCTACCCACTTACTGACCTCACGCAGGTCACTACTCAGCACCTCTAGTTAAACCTGTTGGTTAGACTGTTCACCCTCCAGGTTCACTGACTGGTAAGACAACAACTGGTGCCGGTCATGTGACCTGGAAGGTTTAATTGTAACGGTCAAATTGGAAAAACTGCGGTCGGATATTGTCCGTGTTTATTGCAATTAAAACAATTAATAGACAGGCTATGTAAAGAATGATATCATCAAGGCATGTAGATTTATAGCCTGCTGTTTTTTTATGAAAATGTTGGCAGGTGGAGGACAGAACAATTCAACATTTCATTTTAAAGTGCCGACTTGAAACAAAAATAATTTAGGTAGGCCATGCAAGGCAAAAGTAATAATAGCCTAAACAATACTAAGTACAGTAAAACAAACGGGCGCATACCATAAGAAAATGCCGACTGTAATGAAAATAATAACATTTAAATAATGAAGTTATAAACAGTATAACAAAGAACGGCAGTATTTTAAAGTGAAAAAGTGAATTGCCGGCCGCGACTTGAACTATAAAATAAATAAAAACTCTCTGAAAATAAAACAATGTCGCAAACTTTTAGCTACGGTGGCGCTGAGCATTCACCAAATAAAAAAAAGTTTCACCCTCAGGATCTCGTAATTACGAGAAAAGATCTCGTAATTACGAGATAAGGATCTCGTAATTACGAGATAAGGACTCGAATTACGAGATAAAGATCGCCCCTCTCATTCATCAATAACGATGGTTGGCTGGCTGCAGGACGGCAACAACTCTGTCCGACCTTATCGTCTTTTATTGCTGCCCTAAAAGCACACTTTACTCTATTTTTACACACAATCCATGACCAGGATATCAAGTAGGCCTATGAGAAAATGGCCTAAATGTTGATTTAGCAATTTAGTGGTTGCGGTTCCGGTGTCGTGCCAAACTTATAGTGTGTCTGTGTCTGTGTCTGTGTCTGTGTGTGTTTGTGTGCAGATGAGGTGAACCTAGCCATAGGCAAACGTAGGCAATTGCCATTGGTTTCCGGACTACAATGGGCCCCATAATCAATACAATTATTTTAAATATGTTTTGACTGTTCATTCATTAATCAGCGATCGCATCGGGTACTGAGGGACAGATTCGGCTTTACGCCCGTGATCAGCTGCTGAGGTCCGACTGGGCTTTTCTCCTGAACAGTCCAAGTGACTGCATATCTGCGCAAAGTTGACATGGCTATACTCATTGTCATGCCCTCCTTGTAGAAGTTCTTATGTGTTTGTATGAGTCAAGGATCACACCGAGTTTAAACGACTGCATTTAATCAAAGCATTCAATAAAACTGCGCTCCGATACAGAAACAAGGCATTCTGATTGGATGAGGCAACACAGTACGGTGGCTCCGGTGGCTCATAATGAACAAACTGCATATAATTTAACCAAATGCTAAGTAGCCGTTAGCACATTCAGGATCTCGTAATTACGAGATCCTTATCTCGTAATTACGAGATCTTTTCTCGTAATTACGAGATCCTGAGTGTGAAACTTTTTTTATTTGGTGAATGCTCAGCGCCACCGTATTTAGCTGGCTTTTTTTTTGTTTATTTTTTACTTCTTTCGATACTTTGCAGCTGTGAAGCGTGCCGCTGCTGATTTAAAGTCAAATGTATCGAGTGTGTCTCTGCTGCTTGCAATGGCATAAGCCTTGTGACTCTTCCTTCACCAAGGCGGCTTCGCTGGGTGGTTTTTATGCGGTTCTGCAGGGAGAAGCCTCTCTCTGCTGGCACACTGGAGACGGGGATAACACAGGCTACCTTTGCCATTTTGACCCACTCGGGGAAGATTTCTGCGTAATCCCTAATGAGCATCTCGCAGGCCGTTGAAAAATTCAAGTCTCCGTAACTGCGGAGGGCTGTCATCATGGGGATGGCATCTCGCTGCGCGCTTGCGGCATCAATGAATGTGGTTGCTGGTGCAGACTCGTCCTCGCGTGCAATTTCTTGGCCAAAATGACCCAGCATGGTTTGGATGGCTGGTTCTGCATACTCCCGAAGCGCTGAGGGAACGGTGGGACAATCAGTCGGTGTTTTTTTAATCTATTTTTTTTTTTAAATAAAAGCCAATAAACAACTTTAAACAAAGTAGCCTATTCCTCGCTGTCTCCAACGTGCATTTAACACTGTACAAATCAGTTTTGTTAGGCCTACATAAGCCTACTGTCTCGCTTTTCCTTATTATCTGTCAGCAGCCTATGCAACAAGGACGATTTTTACCACAATTTTGCCATTTGCAGGTGTTTAAGGTTGCCAGCCGATACGTGATCATTGCACTGACTGTGCAATCGCATATTTGCGGACCCCCGAGTGAAGCCATTCTTCCTCCCGGATTTTTCGCACTGAGCGCAAAACAGCCTCTCCTCATCGTCTACTATATCGCACCTCACCCAGGGGAACGTGTCTATCCAGTCCGGCCTGAACGCCCGCGTTTTCCTCCTCTTTTCTGCTGGAGGCTGAGCCATGGGCACCACAGCATCAGCGCCCTCTTCTGACACAGATGGATGTGTGTGTGAGGTGTCAGACCTGCCACTGCTGCTGCTTGGCTTGAAGAAGTTTGTGATCATCAGTCGATTCGCCATGGTTGTCAAATAGTAGGCCTACTCCGCAAAACTTGCCGCCGGCTTTCTTTCGCTAGCTTGACGCCGTTTAGTTTATAAATCTACGGTAGATCAATTTAAAAGCGTGTGCGCGAAATGTAACAATTTATTTGTTTTATCACACAGGCTACACTACAATCAAAACTGTTATTGTTTTACATGAATTGACTAAATAAATGACCACTGTAGTAGGCCTATATTTATTTGAATATATTTATTCACAATTCAAATTGTGCAGAGATCATTATTTCCATTGGTCATTCTGACGGAGACATTTGGAATTTTCGGTCCTCCTCATTTTTTTCCTGTCATTGACCGGTAATTACCGGACAACGGAAACTCTGGTGCAAGCCATGTTCACAGTGAAAGTGCACCTTATTGGATGGTAAAAAGGTGTTTCACAAAAATATAGGGATGTGTAATGGCCTTGAAAAGTTTGAAACAATAGCCCCTTTTACACAGCCGGTGAAAGCCGGGAATATGCCGGCCTTTCGGCCCTCCGCCCTGCTGTATAAATGGTACCATTGCGGAACGGGGGACGAGAGGCAGGCCAGTGGGAAAAAAAAGTTGTGTTGAACCCTGAAGTGTGAGGGCACGGACTCTTTTCGGCTCCGTGTGAGTGGTTAGTGACACTGCATCAACTAATACTAGTCAGTGCCACACACACTTGATTGCAATGAGTTGATGCAGGTTCACTAACCACTGTCACGGAGCTGAAAGATTCCGTGTCCTCAAAGAAAGCAAATGAACGAGAGACGGCAGTATGGATCACGATGAGGTAATGTGTTTATGTTGTTGTAAATAATGACTATTTCAAATGAATAATGGTGATCTGATGATGGTGAAGCAAAGTAAACTTTGTTTTAGTACTGTTCATTCATTTAGGAGTAAACACTGCAGTCTAGTTCACTCCCGTGTAATTGTATACACGTTGCTTGGCAACGCCCTCCTCCCGCCCATCTATCATTCTCCCATTTAGCTTTTCTTCGCTGCATTTTCTTTTTTTCTTCGATGGTTCAGCCCCGTTATCAGTCATTATGACGACAAATAACTGTCTCAAACAAGGCTTCCGCTTCCCTTCCCTCACCTGGAGGGATAGGCTTCTCAAATCACGTTGCTGCGCCACACTGAAATCTGCGACCAATACGAATATGTGACCATAGAGCCTGCATGCGCAAACCGAAAATCGGACTGGGTGTGCGACCAGACCAAATGCAGTAATAACAACTATATAAAAACGTCTTTCTTTGCACTGATGGTCTCGTTTGCTGTTAAAGGTATTTTTTTTTAACCTTTATTTATACAGGTAAATCCCATTGAGACCGGAGACTCTTTTTCAAGGGAGACCTGTTCCCATTCCCACGTTACCATTCACACACACATTCATACACCGATAGCAGGCTTACTATCAACATTCACACGAGGCAAGGTGGGTGAAGTGTCTTGCCCAAGGACACAACAACCATGACACAAGTGGCAGGGCGGGAATCGAACCTCCAACCCTTTGATCATCAGCCGACCCGCTCTACCACCTGAGCCACAGTCGCCCTAATTTATGATTATCAGAGGAAACATGAGGCTGTTTTAAAAATATTTAAAAGTTACTCGTAGTGGCTTTAACAGTCCCAGTGATGTTGGACTCAGCGCGTAGCGAGACCAACCGGCACATCATGGGGACAGTAAAATACGGCCCTCTTACTGCAAGCTCCAGCACTTCTGCTCTCAATTCACCGGCCAGTGTTGTTGTTGTAAAGCAGCTGACCGGCGCGGCGCTAAATGTTTACGTCACACCTGACGCTGCTTACGAGCACTCCTCTTTAATTCAGGAACGCTGTGTAAAAGGAGCTACTGATGCGCCAGCAGGCCGGCGTTGCTTGGTTCTGTGTAAATAACACACTAGCAAGCAAGGCCGGCATATTGGAGTGATGTTGTTCCGTCAATATGCCGCACTCTCTGTGTAAAAGGGGCTAATGTTTGGTTTGGTATGCCCTGTAAGGGCACACTCAAACCAGGCCATCTGTTCCGTGCCGAGCACGTTTGCCCCCTAAAGTCCAGGGGCCGGTTTCCCGATAACGTCATCTCTTAGCGCTAAGAAGACTCCTACGAAGACTCCTACGTTATGACTTACCAAAGTTGTTTACCTCTGTAGTCGTGGTTCCCGAACCGTGTCTTAGGAGAAGCACTCCTTACGTCGTTCGTACACTGCTGAAATCGGTTGCTCCGAGTTCGATTATCCATTTCCTGCTCATTTCATGCGCAGCTGCATCTGTATGCTGTCTAATCAAATCTACCCGTGCATTTCTAGTGTAATATAAAGTCATGAATTAGTTTGTTGAATCATCATCTGTGTTTTGGAACTCTTGTTTTATAATCTAAGTATCTTTAAGAACACTAATCACGTTACTTGGTGGGTCAGTAATGAAACTGAAAGTAGATATAATATCGCCAATAGCCTATATAAATAAAAACAGACAGCCCAAACAGCGTCCAAATGAGCTAAAATCCTAAATACAATAAACAGTAACATGGCACACTTATTTTAAGGTAAGCTCTAATTGATTATTCATTCATTTTTTCGCACGTTTACATGTTTTGAGGCGGAGGATCCGACGCACTCTGCCCGGGCTCAGCTGACAGCTCTCAGCTGACAGCTGAGAGCCGGTGTGGAACACAGTGCGGAGGTTCTAGTGTTAACCATGTCGAACATACTACCATAGCCTATACCAATTTAAAAAAAGAAAATATAGAAACAGCGGAGGAGATGAAGATTGTTTACAGCAATTATTTTCATCATGAATGACTTGTGGCAGTTCCATGCGCAACAGGATGTCACTCGTGTCCGTTTTACGCATGGTGCTTTACAGAAGGAAATGTGGGGGTTTGTATCTCTGGCGATGCCACAGCGATCGCAGGGACTTTCACTTGTGTCATTAAACTTATAAATCTGACTGTATTTCATATCACAGGGATACAGCGATGACTGTAGCCTATTTAATAACAAACTGATAAAAACGATCCGACTGTAGGCTATAGTGTATCACGTATTGGTATTTTCATATTGACGGACATCGCATCCATTCAGTTAATGCTGATTGTCAAGTCAGTTAGACTAAAAAGTAGGCTTCTTGTTCATATATTTTGAACACTTTGTGAATCAGAGTTAATGGTATTCTGCTAAAATATATAATAGCCTAAGCCTACTTTAAATATACGTGATATACACTATACAGTTGGATCGTTTTTAACAGTTTGTTATTAAATACAGTCATCGCTGTGTCCGTTTGATATGAAATACAGTCAGATTTATTAGTTAAATGACACAAGTGAGAGCTGAAACATCCATACGGTAGAGCTAAGAAGGCTCTGAGGGCGCTCCAGACCAACCTTACCAACGTATGACGTACGAAAGAGATTCGTAGCAAAGAACGTTTCGGGAAACAGGCGAAAAGTTAAGTAGGAACTCTACGTAGGGGTTACGAATGACGTAGCGTTAAGAAGGCTCTAAGAAGGCTTTGGGAAACCGGCCCCAGATCGTTTGGCTAGTGTGAGAACGCCATCCATACTCCAGCACGAAAACATGAGTGTAAAGTTTGTCATACTGCAAACTTAAGCAAGTGTTGAACCTCTCGTGCACGTGCGCTTCAAGACGGCCAGGCTCGTTCTCGTCACTCACAGCCCAGTGAAAAATGCTTGCTCCTTGCGATGTACACAGAACAAAATCTGCAAGCGGAAAAGCTTCATCCAGTCATGACATGAAGAGCGATCTGTCTGTTAAACTACAAACGTGAGCAAGTGTTGAACAACACTTGCGCGCGCCTAGAGAGGGCCAGGCTGCGCTCCTCACTCACAGCCCGGTGAGAAATGCTTCTCGCGATGAAGCTTGTCCGATCGCGGAAGCTGTTCTGTGCGCGCGTGGTTTTCATGTCCGCAAGTTTTTATAAAAAAATAAACACCACACAAGGAGTTTAAACTGAAATGAAGGTTAAGAGATGATAGAATCAGAAACTGATTGTAAAAGAAAAGGCAGCCACCAGAGCATCATCAGCATTCCCAGTGAGTCATAGTCAAATCAGACTTACCATATAGAGTCATTTTCATACAGAAAAAGTCAGCATAGAGTGCTTAACATAAAAAAACAATGCCATGATAACCCCCTCCCATACCCATCCACAAAGCAGAACATTGCAGATTGCACTATAAATCTTGTTTTAATCTCTCTGTAGGGAGACCAGGGGCAAGTTTAACACTTTTTGGTTTTTGATTTGTCTAAAACATCCTGAACAATTTGGATAATTTATTCTATGTTGTGTTACTGTAAACTACTTGTTAACATAAATTGTATTTATTTTACAAGTAATGTAAGATGTCCTATTAATACAAGAGTGAAGGCCTACGGTAATAGCAAGTATTTTACCCCTTCACAAGCATTAATTTAAAGATAAATGAACATACCATGATATAATACTGTTACCGTCTATGCTTCAAATAATACTGTGGTAAACATTGTTGAATTCATGTTGAAAAGGATCAGGAAATGATCACATTCCATTTTATTCACATTTAACATAACATCCCATCTTTTCCAGAATTGGGGTTGTACATTGGGTTTCATCACAGCTTCTTTGGGTCCTTGTTACATTTCTGCTTACAATCCCTATCAACAACTCACTAGGACTTGTCATTTTGAACGTAGAAACAAAGATTTCACCTGGAAAGCCTCCACAGTGGCCACGACTGTTATCTGTTTTGAATATGTGCATGGTGTGCATAATCAGTTGTCTGGGAGCGTCTAACCAGGAAGTTGAACAGAGAACCAACATTGTTCCCCAAGTAAGTCAGGGTGAATGTTTAGAATCATTCATACAATCCATTGCCCTGTAGAAATGATTACAAACTGCAGTTGTCGTCCAGGAATTAGCCACTGCCGCTGCAGCCACTCTCACAACTCATAGTGACAGACCTGCAGGGCTAATATAACTACGAAAAGTAGTGGGTAGACCTACTACTATAGGCCTACCCATGTTTTTTGAAAAAAAAAATGAACATTAAAGAATAATTCCCTAACAATGATTGAGCATTTTGTGCATGGAGATTTAGTGCAGCCACTTACTCATGTACAGAACCGGTAGGCTATAAACAAGGTGTCAATCAATGTCAATGCACTGCATGGATGACAGCAATCAGTTTGTTATTAAAACCTTACATGATAGACTCATTGTAACCAATGCCAACACATTTAAAACTACAGCCAGCCGCCCTAATCACACACATGATTGTCTTATAAACAACAAAAAAGTAGGATGTAAAGAGGATTATGTAAGCACAGACCCTGAGTCAACAACAACATACAGTCAAAAAGCCTGCAAACATCCAACGGCCATGGCCATGTAAAAATCCATTCATTTAGACGAGAGAAGCGACTGCCCTAATCCACTGTTAGTAAGCAGATGGCACAGACAACCGTGTCCAGTTATTCAGTGCGGATTGGAAACGTGTCAGGTTCTCTGCACATTAGCACAGTTAAACTAACACACACAACAACTAACTGTACCTGCATGCTTACGTGCGCGCGCTGGTGGTGCAATGCAATGCCAAACCCCCACCGTCCGTTAGAGCAGGACAGCCATGGATGTATTACAGCCCGGAATGCGTGTGTGTGTCCCTGAGCTGGATAGAGACTAGCTCTTGAACGCCACACCTAAGCTCAAACACTGTAATACAACATTGCTGTATAACCGTACCACTCACTCTTTAGCTCAACGGACTAATGTTGCGTTAGATGAATTTGCTTTTAGTAGCTGCCTATATGGCAGTGTGCCGAACAATAGCCACATTTCCGACACGACTGGGAATGAAGGGGTGAAAAAAACAGGTCGAGCGTGTCGTCTACGGCTTCAGTAACGTTGAAGTCATTGTCGTTTTGGCAGGTAGCCATGTTAGCATCACAACTTAGCCATTAGCCCTGCTCTTACCTGGATATCCAGCTCCACAAAACAAAGGATGCTGCTGCGGTTTGTCTCCCGTTAGGTCGGTGCGTCTGCTCGGCCTGACAGCATCCTGTTCCCAGCCAGCAGCACCACAGGCTGAGGGCACGGCAACGCGGCATACCGCTTCCGCTTTGAGCCTTCACAATAAGGGTCGAACGTCGTCCACAAATGCACCTACATCAACAGTATATTTTAACGTTTTCATGAGACTATTTCTAATGATGTGGCCAACATAACAGATTGAAAGCCTGACAGTGGTCTTCCAAATGTAAACCATAAAGAAGGAGAGGTTAAAGGCTACAACAATGTCATTGCAATTAAGAGCCTAAAACATGTGGGTCTCTCTAATGTCTGTTATGTAACAGTCAAATCGGCTAACATGGTAAATATGCTCAATATAATTTTTGGTATTTGGTAGGCCTATTTATTTACACAGTGGGCCAAGCAGTTGTTTCTAAAGTAAAGGCTTACGTTTAATCCTGCTCATGCTTGTGTTCTGAAAGGTAAAATCCTACATGTTCCGGTGATTACCTAGCTTGGCTCAGCTCCCAGCAGCTCAGTGTCTGCAATGACAAGAATAGCTGCAGCTGATCGGGAGAGCCGACCGAGACAGACATCCCCATGATCGTATTTCACATTAACATAAGCGTTTACCCTCTGATATCTAGCTTTTTAATAGGATGTCCTTCGGTACATCCCCATGACGCTTTGTATTGTATTGAAATGGGAGAACGTCTCATAGTTAGCCAGTCAGTTATCCCCTATAATATTGAATGGAGCGGTCCAGTCATTAAAGGGACAGTGCGTGTCTTGTATTTGACAGCTGCAGGACCACATTTAGAGCTTCCCATTTATTATTGCAACCCAAGGCAAATATTTCCATTCTGACAACTGGTCAAGGACACACACGTAAAACCGTTATCTTATGTTTGAACTTTTACTATTTTTAACCAAGAGCAAACCATGATGTGTTTGTCACAATTTTGCCATTAGGAGGAAAGAAAATGTGTCTTTGATGGCTAAATATGGTGTGGCGTGTAAAGACGGGAGTCGGAGGCGGAGTGTCAAAAGATGGAGCTAACTGCTTTAATGACATTAATGCACTTGTCAAGTAACAACAACGGAGCGGACAGTAAACTCCTGATAGTCTCAAAACGCCAACAAGACAAAACAGGAAATTCCCCCAGTCATAACAGTCCCCCCGGAACCCCGGAACTTCAGTTCCATAGGTGAATTATGTAAAAGCACTACACAAGCCCCCCCAGAATTCACCCATAGTCAAAGTCCCCGCGCCGGAAAGGCACGATGGCCCGGCCGCGACTAGAACGAGCGGCAGGGGCCGAAGAGGGGAGGGGCGTGATGGGAGCGGCCGGACCAAGCCCAGGACTGGGCGGCAACGGCACCGACAAGGCGGCAGGGAGCCCAGCGGGGCGTGGCAACGGGGGGCGTCCACGGCGCGGAACCTGGGCCAACTCCAACGGTCTGGAAATGTCCACGTGGGCAGGCTTGATCCTGTCGACAGAGACAGTCTCGGGCCTACCACCGACGTCCACGACCAGGCTCTTATCCCCGTGTCGCAAGACCCTAAACGGCCCGTCATAGGGGGGGCGCAACGGTCCACGGTGGGCGTCGTGGCGGATGAACACAAACTCCGCCGTGTGCAGATTGGGTGGCACCAGGGAAACGGGGGTGCAGTGCTGCGAAGTGGGGACGGGTGCGAACTGCTTGGCGACCTCCAGCAGAGAGGACCGCTGCCTGGCCGCCGACCAGGGTGTTGTGGCGTTCGGAATGAAATCCCCTGGAACTCGCAGCACCTGACCGTAGACTAACTCGGCAGACGAGGACTGCAGGTCCTCCTTAGGCGCCGTCCGGAGCCCAAGCATCACCCAGGGAAGTTTGTCCAACCAGTTGCCGTCCGTCAAACTGGCACGCAAGGCCGCCTTCATGGAGCGATGGAACCGCTCGCACAACCCATTAGCCTGAGGATGGTATGCGGTAGTGCGATGCAGTTTAACCCCCAGATCCCTGGCAACCACATTCCAGATCTCCAAGGTAAACTGTGCACCCCGGTCGGAGGTGAGGTCCGAAGGTGTCCCAAAGCGCGCGACCCACGCGCCGATAAACGCACGGGCCACATCGGAAGACGATGTCGAGGTGAGTGGCACAGCTTCAGGCCAACGCGTCGTCCTGTCCACCATCGTGAGGAGGTGGGTGAAACCATGCGAAGGGGGGAGTGGCCCCACCAGGTCGATGTTGACATGGTCGAACCTCCTACCGGGGACGACGAATGGCTCCAACGGGGCCTTGGTGTGGCGGTGCACTTTTGCACGCTGACAGGACACACACGAGTCGACCCAGGCCCGTATGTCCTTCTTCAGTCCTTTCCAGACGAACTTCTGAGAGACCAGCCTCACGGACGCCCTCCTACCGGGATGGGACAGGCCGTGTATTGCCTCGAAAACAGCCCGCTGCCAGCCGGCAGGGACCAGTGGCCTGGGCTGGCCGGTGGAGAGGTCACACCACAACCTGACCCCTGAGTCGCCGATCGCCACTTTTTCCAGGCGCAGCCCGGTGTCTGAGTCTTTGAGGGACTGAAATCCGTGGTCCGTGGCCTGTTCCGCACTCATACGCGAGTAGTCGAGACCCAGCTGCACCGCGCTGACGATCACTCTGGAGAGGCAATCCGCGACCACGTTGGATTTGCCAGCGATGTGCCGGATGTCCGTGGTATACTCAGAGATGGATGACAGCTGGCGCTGTTGGCGGGCGGACCACGGCTCGGCTACCTTGGACATGGAGAACGTGAGGGGTTTGTGGTCCACAAAAACCGTAAACTGACGGCCCTCCAGGGCGAAGCGGAAATGGCGGATTGCCAGCCAGACGCCGAGCAGCTCCCTGTCGAAAGTACTGTATTTGCGCTCCCGGGGCACCAGCTGGCGGCTGAAAAAGGCGAGCGGTTGCCAGGCGCCACCGTCCCACTGCTCTAACACCGCGCCAACCGCGTAGTCGGACGCGTCGGTTGTGAGGGCCACCTGAGCTCCGGGCAACGGGTGGACCAACAATGCGGCCCGGCTCAATGCAGTCTTAGTGTCCTCGAACGCTCTGTCCCTCTCTGCAGTCCAGTCGACGTCTTGGCCGGGCGTCTTGTCCTTGAGGGCCTCATACAGCGGGCGCATAGTGTGGGCCGCCCGGTGTATGAATCGGTGATAGAAGGTGACCATCCCCAGGAACTCCCGGAGCCCCCGGGCCGAACGTGGGCGGGGAAAGTTGGAAACAGCCTCCACCTTCGACGGAAGGGGGACGGCACCATCCCTGTTGATGAGGTGCCCGAGGAACTGGACGGACGGCACCCCAAAAACACACTTCGCCGGGTTAATGATCAAGCCGTGGCGGTCGAGCCTTGTGAAGAGGGCCCGGAGGTGTGTGAGGTGCTCCTCCTCCGAGGAACTGGCGACCAGGACATCGTCCAAGTAGACGAAGATGAAAGGCATGTCCCTCAGCGCCGAGTCCATCAGCCGCTGGAAGGACTGGGCCGCGTTTTTCAGGCCGAATGGCATCCTGAGGAACTCAAACAACCCAAACGGAGTGACCACAGCTGTCTTCGGGACATCCGCAGGGTGCACCGGAACCTGGTGGTAGCCCCGCACAAGGTCGACTTTGGAAAACAGGAGCTTCCCCGCCAGATGCACGGAGAAGTCCTGAATATGGGGCACTGGATAGCGGTCGGGCGTGGTGGCATCATTCAGGCGGCGGTAGTCTCCACACGGGCGCCAGCCGCCATCCTGCTTCGGAACCATGTGGAGTGGCGAGGACCACGGACTGTCGGAACGGCGAATGATGCCCAGGCGCTCCATGTTGGCGAATTCAGCCTTAGCAACCGCCAGTCTCTCCGGAGCAAGCCGTCGGGCCCTGGCATGGACGGGGGGCCCTTTCGTCTCAATATGGTGCTCCACACCGTGTTTCGTCGACGTGGACGAGAAGGTCGGTTGCAGCAGGCTAGAGAACTCTCTGAGCAGCCGCTGGTACTTGTCACCCTCAGAGAGCGAGCTAGAAAGGCCGTCGTATGTCCCCTCATCGCAGACACATGCGAACGAGGAGAAGGTCAATGCGTCCACCAGGCGCTCGTTCTTGACATCAACCAGCAGCCCGTGTGCGCACAGAAAATCTGCGCCGAGGAGGGGGAAGGAGACGTCGGCTGTAACAAAATCCCATGTGAACCGTTGACCTCCAAAACATAAATCCACAGACTTCGTGCCATACGTTCGGATCGGGGTGTCGTTGGCAGATGTTAAGGGAGGGCCGTGCAACCCGCCGGCGGCGTCGTCCACCGTAGCCGGCACCACGCTCCTCTGTGCACCGGTGTCGCAAAGGAATTTACGCCTGGAGAGGGTGTCCACGATGAACAGCAGCCGGCCCTTTGTGCCTGCGCTCACGGCCACTACTGAGCGCAGGCCTTGGCGTTTCCCGCCGCGTTGAAAGTGCACGGAGAGCGGCACCTTTTTGCCTTGGCCCCGAAACGTGCATGGAAAAAGCATAAGCCCGCAGCGGCAAGGCTGTCGGTGGACGCGTGTCCTCCGCCAAGGGGAGCGCTGCCGCCCGGACGAGTGTAACTGCGTGTCGGGGCCAGCACATCCGGGGCGAATCGCTGGGTGGCCAGAAAGAACCTGTCTGCCTCCTCTGCCAGAGCTCGTGGCTCCGTGATGGATGTATTCGCGAGCGCTGTCTGCACGTGTGGTGGCATGTGTCGCAGGAAGAGTTCGATGAAAAGGAAATTTGGTACCTCCGTGCCCAGCAGGTTTAACATCATTTCCATATGTTCGGAGGGTTTGCTGTCCCCCAGGCCTTGAATGGCAAGAAGACGCCGGGCTCTTTCCGATCTTGACAGTTCAAAGATTTTGAGGAGGTAAGCCTTGAGCCCTGCATATTTATTTTGGGCAGGAGGAGATGTAATAAAGCTTACTGCCCTGGCTGCAGTGGAGCTCTCCAGTGCTGAGACGACGTGGTAATAGCGTGTGGCATCATCTGTAATCCCACGGAGGGTGAACTGAGCCTCTGCCTGTGCGAACCACGTTGCCGCGGACGTCTCCCAGAACTCTGGCAGTTTGAGAACGATGGAAAGCGCCATGCTGTTGCGATCGATATTCAAATCAGTCTCGGAATCTTCAGCGGGACTGACGTCGGGGTCCCCAATGTGGCGTGTAAAGACGGGAGTCGGAGGCGGAGTGTCAAAAGATGGAGCTAACTGCTTTAATGACATTAATGCACTTGTCAAGTAACAACAACGGAGGGGACAGTAAACTCCTGATAGTCTCAAAACGCCAACAAGACAAAACAGGAAATTCCCCCAGTCATAACAGTCCCCCCGGAACCCCGGAACTTCAGTTCCATAGGTGAATTATGTAAAAGCACTACAATGGTTTAATTTAATGCTTAATACGGTATATGTATGTACTTTTACTGTGGGGTTTTATTGGTGGTATGGGTGAGGCCCTAAGGCTCTAATGAAATGTTATTCTACAAAATGAATGGAGTTGCAAGAGACAGGTTAAAACATTGGTTTGTATTGCAGACCTTCAAGAGGGTCATTCAAACCACATACAACAAGATACATGTATTTTTTAAATACTCAATTGCTCTACATTCTGCTGTATTAGAACGCATCTTTAAGTATTCATCATAAGGTACTCAGTTTCTTATTGAATCCATACAATTATAGATTGTCTTGGCTTCCATAACATTCAACCAAAGTAAACAGACAGTAGCCTACTCATCAAGCAGTGCGCCTGGGGCTATCCAATGCTTTTTTTTATAACTTTCTAGATAGCACATTGTTGATCCTAAATGTTGAACAGTTTTAATAAGCAAAGGTTTATGAAATTCAGCATTATACCCCCAGCATGCATGGGACATCACTGACTGGCAGTAAAATATTCAAAATATTTTGTGGATCATAGTTTATTAAAGTGTGTGTTAAGAAAGTGTGTGAGAAGATGTGCTTCCCTCTGATTTCCTTCATCAAACTGCCCTTCTCTTTTTGTAGTCACTGTTAATCCCCATGTGCTGTGTGGTTGTGGTTGTGTGTGTGTGTCTGTGTGTGCGCGCTTGTGCGTGCCTCTTTAGTATGTATGTGTTAGGAAGAGCGAAAGCAAAGCAAATGTGATCATATACAGTACATCAGGGGAGTGGGTGTGTGCTGAACTGTAGGCTATCTAATGAAAGAGGTAGGCCTACGATGCTTCAATTCTGAAAATCAATTACTGTTTACAAAGAGGAGGAGAGAGACAGACACTGACGGATAAATTGAAAGAGAGGCGAGAAGTTGGAAACAGTGGATTGGCATTTAATTTGTTTTACACTGGCTTCTGATTAAAAAACCAAATAAATTATTACAGCCTACTGTCTTTACTTTCTCGGCGAAAGTGAGATAAGATGATCAAATATGCAGCTAGCTTAGTTCTATCTTGAAGGGAAAGTTCAGTATTATTGAAGTGGGGTTGTATAAGGTACTGATGCATAGTTAGTGTGTTACCTTATGGAGATGGAGATCAGCGCAGTCACTATATTGGAGTTTGGAGGTGACATCGCTGTAGCAGAAGTCAATAAATCAATCAATCAATTTTTATTTATATCGTGCTTTTCATACTCAAGAGTAGCTCAAAGTGTCTTACAAAGAATGAAAACAACAGAAAGAGCAGAAAAAAACAGCTAATAAAATCAAGAGAAGAAAATGAAAAGAACCCAACCCTCCCACCCCCATAGACATGCACAGAGACATACACAAATACATACACACTCATACATACACACGCAGACACACAAACTCTCACACATACACTAGCTATCACTAAAGAGACATGGCTGGGCACTGAGACCTGAGGCGAGGAGGAAGCTGCCTTTGGGGGGCCAACCACACTGGGAGTGATCCTGGTCCAAGGCCGCAGAGAGCGTCAGCAGAAGTCAGCATGTACTGCTTGCAGAGGGGGCCAGCAGAAAAACTCTTTCCCTGTTTTCATAAATGCTTGTGTTTTTTGGTTGGAGTGAGTGCTCTGCTGGATTGAGGATCGGTTGAAGGTGCTGAGATTGGTTGTGATTGTTCATATGAATTGGTGCATGTTTCAAAGCTTTTTCATTTAGAGTTCAAACCGAACATCAGAATGGGGAAGAAAGGGGCTTTAAGTGACTTTGAAAGAGCCATGGTTGATGGTGCACGGCAGGATGGATCCATACTTTCATGTTGTTTACACCAAATTCTGACCCTACCATCTTAACTTCGAAACTGAAATCGAGACTCATCAGACCAGGAAAGATTTTTTCAATCTTCTATTGTCCAATATTGGTGATCCTGTGAGAATTGTAGCCTCGGTTTCCTGTTCTTAGCTGACAGGAAGTCAGTTTGTAACGAGTGGTTATTCGAGTTACTATTGCCCTTCTATCATCTCAAACTAGTATGCCCATCCTCCTCTGACCTCTGACATCTTAAGGCATTTTCGTCCACACAAATGCCGCTCACTGGATATTTTTTCTTTTTCGGGTCATTCTCTTTAAACCCTAGAGATGGTTGTGAGTGAAAATCCCAGTAGATCAGCAGTTTCTGAAATACTCGGGCCAGCCCGTCTGGCACCATCAACATTGCCATGTTCAAAGTCATTCTGTTGCCCGGTTTTAACTTCAATAAGTTGTCCTGTCCAGGTCTACATGCCTAAATGCATTGAGTTGCTGCCATATGATTGGTGATTATGTGTTAAACTGAAATTGAACCGCTGTACTTAATAAATGCTCACGGTTCAACACTTAACTTGTTTGGGCATGGAACATGTGGACACTTATTGGAGGCTAAGGCTAAGTTCCATTTGGTCATTTGTGGCTGGAGCAGAATTTAAGTTGTTCCTGTTTTCTTAAATAAAAAAGCTCAGCAGAAATACAGCCATCTTTAATAGGTTCCACAGATGGAGAGGAGAACAGAGAGGTTGAGACATGCAGAGACTTAAGAGAACGAGTGTGCCTGCTTTCACTGAAAGACAGTACTGTTCCTCTGCCATAACACACACACACATACACACACACACACACGTACACCCTCACACATACACACACACACACACACACACACACACACATACACCCTCACACACACACACACACACACACACACCACAGGTTCTGAGGCTCTGTGTTGTCATGTGGGCAAGCCTCCACACTGTTACCTAGCAACGGATGAAAACCAGGCTACAGAGGCAGCATCCTTGTCATCGCAGACTCTCACACAAAATCAGGTCGTGTGGACGGTTGTTGTGGAAACCAAAGGTTACAACCATGGTGGTTGTTGGTCCAGACAGGCGCGCACACACCCAGATACACACATAAACAACACATAGATACACACAGAGGAATACACGCTGAGATACACAACACATAGACACATATATAGGGAAAAACACACACCGATACACACATAGACAAATACAGAAATACACACACACAGGCTGCATTTAGGCACATTCACATATAACTGCAGGCCACATCAGAACCACAGGAAGGAAGGAGTATATATTTTTTATTAAGAATTTGAACCCTATCACACACACACACACACACACACACACACACACACACACACACACACACACACACACACACACACACACACACACACACACACACAGCATCTCCCTCCATCAAACAGTCATGTTCTGCTGAGATCCTGCATTCCTTAAGGTGCTAGACACAAAAGACCCCTCCTTCTCCCTCCCCATTTTAAGTGCATAAACAGTTTATCATCATTGTTAAAAACCATAGCACTAAACATAACTGTCAAATATTATCACGCTAGGTTTATAACTGGTGGTGTATTTCTTGTGGCATTAGGAAAGTAGGACATTATAGGTGGAGTCTGCAATTCTGGAGAAAGCTTGTTCAGTTCAGTTCACTTCAAATCAGTGAATATCTCCTCAACTTCTTTCACTTAAAGCTGCAGTGTTCAATTTCAGCCGTTGGGAGCCGTTGGGAGCCGTTGGGATCCCAACGGCTGTTTTCGCAACGCTCTACCTGCTGCAGCTCCTCCCTCCGAACGACAGCTAAGCGCGTTCATGTGGCACCCAACGCACCTAGTGTCTCTCCCCCATCCCCGATATATTTATTCCCCTAATCAACCTTGGCCGACCCGACACAACAGTGATCATGTCCGCACAAAAACAACAACAACACGGCCAACAATTGTGCCAAAAGACAAATTAACAGCAACTAAACGGAACAAATAGCCTTAAAACAGCATTGCAGATTCACACAACCAGCAAGGGAGCACCATACCAAACACATTTACAGCACCATTGTGTGCACGGCAGTACAAAATAAAGGCAAGTAGCCTATCCTACATTACCCTACCTGGCTGTGACGGGACCGTGGCTGGCGTAGATACACCGGTGCTTCGTTGTACTTTTCGTAAAAGTTCCCCTGACATAGCAGTTATGTTTCGGTTCATTATGGAGGTGGTGGCTGCACACAACCGGAGTGGAGCGTGCCGGTTGTAGCTTCGCTGGAGACGGGGAAGCCAGTTGGACGGCGCCGGGGGTTAGCAGCAGTCTAGCCGGCCAGCAAGTGAACACTGTCGGGTAGCGGTGTAGCAGGGAGGCGGCGTAGATAAACACCGGTGCTTCGTTGTACTTTTCGTGAATGTTACCCGGACTTAGCAGTTATGTTTCGGTTCATTATATGGAGGTGGTGGCTGCACACAACCGGGTGAGTCAACTAATGCTATCCGACCGGTGCTAACTTGGTTTATCAGCTAAAGCACAGCCAAAGGAAGCCCATTCTCCTGGCTCACTTTCCACACGTCTTCCCCGAGCGGCTTCATACAGCAACAGCCGCCCGACATTTCCTCCTCGGTGTTTCTCAGTCTCTGTGTACACACTGTCCTCCCACCGGTTAGTTGTTGGTATCCGGGGAATGGTAAATTGAGGGTTCGTTGCATAGATAGTACAGTATAGATAGTTCGTTGGTGAAGACATTGCTAATGAACGTCTCCTGTTAGCTCCTGCTAACCTGCTAACAGGAGACAGCTGGGAGGGACTGCTGCGCGAGGAGTGAGGCCGCCTGTAAGTGCTTGGAAACGGGGAAGGGACGGGCCGCGCAGGCACCCGCTGCTCGTTGTGAAGAGTCATAGCGATACGTGTTTTCACCTCAAAAAGTCGCCAAAAGTCACCAATAACTCCAGAAAAGAAGCTAGATTTGTCGCTTGTCGCTTTTTTGGGAAAAAAAGTCGCCAAAGGGGTCTGAAAAGTCGCTAAATCTAGCGACAAAATCGCTAAGTTGGCAACACTGATTGCTATTCGCTGTCTGCCGTAGTAGGACCAAACAGTAGTTTCAGACTGCTAGGGTCGTGAACGCTCACGCAACTGACGCATCAACGTCGTTGCCAAGTGAACGGACAGTCCCACAGCCAATAAGAACGGAGTATCTGAGCCTGCTCTGATTGGTCAAAATTAACATGAGCGGTGGCAATTTTGGGGGGCAGCACACAGAGGCAGGGGGGAGCAAAGTGATGAAAAAATATTTTCAGACTACTTCACCTACATATAGCTGAATGGCTATTATGACAGTTTTGCCAAATATTACAGTGAAAAAATTAGCCACTGCAGCTTTAACACTAAGACCCTGTTTCCACCTGGCATTAATATGTGGTTTTTAGGATCCGATCGCGCTAACTACAGGTGGAAACACGCTCAATGCGCATTGAATGCGCATTGAAATTATCCACATTCGGAGGTGGTTTGAGACCACTTATCCACATACCCATTAACAGTGGAAACGCGTATGTGTATCTCATACACATTAGGCCCCGCCCACTCAACTGCGGCGAGTGACTGGGCGGAAACGCGTAGGCCTACTCATTCACGCGACAATTCACGTCATAAAAGCGCACCGTTGCAGGTAAACACATAGACATTATAAAGGATCCTTTATAATGTCTATGTGTGGAACAACTGTGGTCAAGCCAGCGGTCTCTTGTTTTTGCATGGTCAAACCAGCCGCTTCTTTATTTATTCCCCCGTGTTGTTGAGAGCACAGAGACGGCTCGGTGCAACTGATAGAGACAGTAAGCGAACAGCTCTGGCTGCGGCAGCTTCGTGACATCGTAGCAGTGGGACACAGTGTAGCCAACTGATTCATTTAATGACGAGGAAAAACACCACACAATAAACAGTGCCGCGCTCACATTTTCGCCAAAACACACTGACTCTCTTCACTCTAGCCGAGGTGACTACACAAGGCGGAAATGATTCTTTCGACCAACTGTGGTCAAGCCAGCGGTCTCTCGTTTTTGCTCGGTCAAACCAGCCGCTTTTTTATTTATTCCCCCCGTGTTGTTGTGAGCGTGTATTTACTACTATCTATGGCGTAAACACACAGAGACGGCTCGGTGCAACTCATAATAGAGACAGTGAGCGAACAGTGCTGGCTGCGGCAGCTACGCAGTGGGACACAGTGTAACCAAGTGATTAATTTATTGACGAGGAAAACACCACACAATAAACAGTGCTGTGCTCACATTTTCGCCAAAACACAAGACTCTTGCCGAGGTGACCATAGACATTATAAAGGAATTTATAATGTCTATGGTTGTGGATGGTCAACACTTCTTCTTCTTCTTTTATTTCCGGCAGACTAGGCAAGGGCGGGGCACTGCTGCCCCCGCCGGTTAAAAACAACAGTGTAAGCGGAAATGATGTACGAGCTGATTTCCATACAGCGAGGGGAATTCGAATCCGGATCGCAAACGCGCATAGAAGACGCATTGTTAAGGCCAGGTGTGAACAAGCATATTACATTTACATTGTAACGGTTGGGGTCTAGAGGACACAGGCGCGGAGACAGTGTAAGTAAAAGAAGATTTATTTGCGGAGAAACTAGTAGGGTGTTAGGGCCGTGATCCGGAGAGGGAAACTGGCTGGCATGGGGGTCCAGGGAGAGAGCCACGGGGCAAGTCCAGGGGGCTGAGTGGAAGCAGGCTAGAGCAGGCAGGCAGGAGGGGTCCGAGGAGTAGTGCTGGAGAGCTAGGGCTGGAGCTGGTGGCTGGAGTCAGGCCGGGAGAACTGTGGCAGAGAAACAGGAGTTAACCAGGAGAAAGTGCAAAAAACAGAGCTGGAAACAGGTGAGCTAGAGAGAGAACTGACGGTATGAGAACAGAAGCTACAATCTGGCAGTGTCTGGAAGGAAGGGCCGGGTATATGAAGAGCAGTTGATGATGATTGATGGCAGCTGTGAATGCTGGTGATTGACTCCAGCACACCTGTCTACAACCCTGCAATTAAACCAGCACATGGACAAGGGTAATAGGGAAAACACACACCAGGCCAAGGGGCCCAAGCGGGATCATGACAGTACCCCCCCTCAATGAGAGCCTCCAGGCGAGCCACCGGGTTTCCCTGGGTTGTCCCGGTGGAACTCCTTAATCAGGGAGGGATCGAGGATGAGCTGGCGAGATATCCAGCTCCTCTCCTCAGGACCATAACCCTCCCAGTCCACCAAATATTGGAAACCCCGACCACGGCGGCGAATATCCAGGATCCGCCGGACTGTGTAGGCCGGGTGGTCGTCAATCATGCGGGGAGGTGGAGGGGGTGTTGCTGGAGGGCACAGAGGGCTGGTGGAGACAGGTTTTAACTGGGACACGTGGAATGTGGGGTGAATCTTCATGGATGAAGGCAGTTTCAGTTTGACAGCGGACGGATTGATGATAGTGACTACTTCGAAAGGCCCAATGTAGCGGGGGGACAACTTCTTAGACTCTGTATTGAGTGGGATGTTCTTAGAGGAAAGCCAAACCTTCTGACCTGGTGTGAACTGTGGTGCCGGGATCCGGTGTCGATCGGCCATGCGCCGATTGCGCTCGGTGGAACGGAGCAGGGCAGCGCGAGCGTCTCTCCAGACCTTACGACAGCGTCGAAGGTGGGCCCGGACAGATGGCACCGCGATGTCGCTCTCCTGCGCTGGGAACAGAGGGGGTTGATATCCAAGGGAACATTCGAATGGGGACATACCAGTAACTGCACTAGTCAGGGAGTTGTGGGCGTATTCAACCCATGGAAGGTGAGTGCTCCAGGAAGACTGGTTCCGAGTGGTAACACAGCGCAGCGCAGCTTCAAGGTCCTGATTGGCCCGCTCCGTTTGCCCGTTAGTCTGGGGGTGGTAGCCTGAGGAGAGACTGACAGAGGATCCTAATTCACGACAGAAGGCTTTCCATACCTGAGACACGAATTGTGGACCCCGATCGGAGACCACATCAACCGGGATCCCGTGGAGGCGGACCACATGCTGAACCAGGAGATCAGCAGTTTCAGACGCTGTGGGAAGCTTGGGCAGAGGCACAAAATGGACAGCCTTGGAAAATCTATCAACAATGGTGAGTATGGTAGAATTACCTTCGGACAGCGGGAGACCAGTGACGAAGTCGAGACCAATGTGACTCCAGGGGCGCCCAGGCACCGGGAGGGGACGGAGCAACCCTGAGGAGGGTTGATGCGAGGACTTACTGCGTGCGCAGACAGTGCAGGCGAGAACGAAGGCACGGGTGTCAGCCTCGATGGTGGGCCACCAGAAGTGTCGCTTGGCCAGGGACAGGCTGCGGTTTACACCCGGGTGGCAGGAGAACCGTGAATTATGCACCCACTGGAGGACCTTGGAGCGGACAGCACTTGGCACGAACAGACGACCCTGCGGCCCGGTTCCCGGATCCGGTTCCTCCCTCAGCGCCTCTCGGATCCGCGCCTCAATCTGCCACCGGACTGCCCCCACCACACAGCCAGGGGAGACGATGGTATCGGGACTGGAGAGGCCGTGGTCAACGGCAAACTGTCGGGACAGGGCGTCCGGCTTCCCATTCTTGGACCCTGGTCGAAAGGTGAGCTGGAAGTTAAATCGACCAAAGAATAATGCCCAGCGGGCTTGGCGGGAGTTAAGGCGCTTAGCGGACTGGATATAGGACAGGTTCTTGTGATCAGTCCAAACAATAAAAGGGATCTCCACCCCCTCCAACCAGTGCCTCCACTCCTCCAGCGCTAGCTTAACAGCTAGCAGTTCCCTGTTGCCGACGTCGTAGTTGTGCTCTGCTGGTGACAGGCGTCTGGAGAAGAAGGCACAGGGATGAAGCTTCTGGTCCTCCGGGGAGCGTTGAGAGAGGACCGCCCCTACCCCGGAGTCTGAAGCGTCGACCTCGACCACGAACTGCAAGGCCGAGTTGGGATGAGTGAGAATGGGGGCAGAAGTGAACCGCCTCTTCAGTTCAACGAACGCCGCCTCAGCCTCAGGGTTCCAAGAGAAGGGGATAGCTGGGGAGGTAAGTCTAGTGAGGGGAGCCGCTACTTGACTATAATCCCTGACAAACCGTCGGTAGAAGTTGGCAAAGCCCAAAAAGCGCTGGAGCTGCTTTCGGGTCACGGGTTGAGGCCACTGTGCCACCGCCTGTACCTTCTCGGGGTCGGCCCTCACCTGCCCACGCTCTATGATGTACCCCAGGAAGTCCACGGAGTCCACATGGAACTTGCACTTCTCCGCCTTGACATACAGCTTGTTCTCCAGGAGTCGCTGTAACACCTGCTTCACGTGTTGGACATGTTCCTCCTGTGAGCGAGAGAAAATCAGTATGTCGTCCAAGTACACAAACACAGTGCGATTTAAGAGGTCACGGAGCACATCATTAACCAAGGCTTGGAAGACAGCGGGAGCATTAGTGAGTCTAAAAGGCATTACCAGATATTCAAAATGCCCGAGGGGGGTCTTAAACGCAGTCTTCCATTCGTCTCCCTTCCGAATGCGGACAAGGTGATAAGCATTGCGGAGATCAAGCTTGCTGAAAACTGTGGCACCGTGGAGGGATTCAAAAGCAGAGTTAATTAAAGGCAGAGGATACTTGTTCTTGATAGTGATGTTGTTAAGGCCCCTATAGTCTATGCAGGGACGCAGGGAACGATCCTTCTTGGCCACAAAGAAAAACCCAGCCCCGACAGGAGATGACGAAGGTCGGATAATACCTGAAGCAAGGGACTCCTTGATGTATGTCTCCATTGTCTCTCGTTCAGGCCGGGACAGGTTATACAGACGACTAGATGGTAAAGGAGCACCTGGAAGAAGATCAATAGCACAGTCATAGGGCCGGTGAGGGGGCATAGAGAGGGCACGTTGCTTACTAAAAACCTCCCCCATACTGTGGTATGCGGCAGGAACTTCAGACAGGTCAGGGGGCTCGAGCTTTAAAGGCACAGTGGCTCCCTCTGCTGGGGAAAGGGCGGACCGCAGGCAAGACGAGAGGCAATAATCACTCCAACTTAGTACACGACTAGTCGCCCAGTTGATGTGGGGATTGTGTAACATTAACCAAGGCTGGCCTAAAACTAAGGGAGTGTGAGGGGAAGAGATGATGTGAAACTGTATTACCTCATGGTGGTTGCCTGACAGGACAAGGCGAAGGGGCTCTGTGCGATGGGTAACCCGTGCCAGCAGCCTCCCATTAAGTCCCTGGGCATTGAGGGGAGTAGCGAGCGGTCGAGTGGCAATACCTGCTCTAGCAACGAAGTCAGCATCCAGAAAGCTCTCATCAGCTCCAGAGTCCACCAGAGCGAACAGTGAATGGGTTTGTTGGTTCCAGGAGAGTGTAGCCTGCAGTTGCATGCGAGTTTGGGGGAAAGGTGCCGAAGTGATCTTGCTCTCCAGTATTCCCACCGTTACTGGGGAGCACTCCCTTTTGGCCGCTGGGGACAGGAGCTCAGGAAGTGACCGGGTTGAGCGCAGTAGATGCAGAGGCCTTCATCTATCCTCCGAGAGCGCTCAGCATAGGAGAGTCTGGCTCGGCCCAGCTGCATGGGCTCCTCTGCCGAGGAGGGGGGAAGGACAAAGGAATCAGGGGACTGACTGGAGAAACGGCCTGGGGAGTGTCTTACAGGGGCTGAGGTAGAACGGGAGGAGAACGGGTCATGAGGCCGCCCGGCTCTCTCCCTACGACGCTCTCTAAGGCGATTATCAAGTCTGATAGCTAGGGCCACTAACTCGTCCAAGCTAGCTGATTCGTCCCGAACTGCTAACTCATCCTTAACTGGATCGGCTAGTCCGTTGAGAAATGCCCCCTGAAGAGCCTCATCATTCCACCCCGTCTCTGCCGCTAGTGCTCTGAACTCTACTGAATACTCAGCTACGCTGGGGTACCCTGTCGTAGTGTGAGGAGTCGCTTGGTGGCATCCCTGCCGCGCACCGGGTGATCGAACACCTTCTTCATCTCAGCCAAAAACAAAGCAAAAGAAAAACAAGCTGACTGACCCTCCCACACTGCTGATGCCCAGGTTAATGCTTTACCCGTGAGTAGACTGATAATATAGGAGATCTGGCTCTGTCTGTGACGTAGGTAGATGGCTGTTGCTCAAACGCTAAGGTGCACTGAATCAAAAAAGGCCTACATGCCCCAAAGTCACCTGAATAGCGCTGCGGCGCCGGGACACGGGGTTCACGGGCTTGGAGAAGCAGCGGAGCTGAGGCAGGACCTTGTTGAGGACGACCGGGGTCGGCAGGAGATGGGGGAGTGAGGTGTGCCGAGACAACGTTGAGTTGCTGCCCCATAGCAGTGACACAGGTGGAGAGCCCACTTAACGTGGAGAGAACATCACGGAGGGCCTGCTCATGTTTCCCCACGAGCGCTCCCTGCGCTGCCAATGCCTGATGGATGGAGTCCGTCTCTGCTGTGTCCATGTTTAGGGCCAGATTGTACTGTAACGGTTGGGGTCTAGAGGACACAGGCGCGGAGACAGTGTAAGTAAAAGAAGATTTATTTGCGGAGAAACCAGTAGGGTGTTAGGGCCGTGATCCGGAGAGGGAAACTGGCTGGCATGGGGGTCCAGGGAGAGAGCCACGGGGTAAGTCCAGGGGGCTGAGTGGAAGCAGGCTAGAGCAGGCAGGCAGGAGGGGTCCGAGGAGTAGTGCTGGAGAGCTAGGGCTGGAGCTGGTGGCTGGAGTCAGGCCGGGAGAACTGTGGCAGAGAAACAGGAGTTAACCAGGAGAAAGTGCAAAAAACAGAGCTGGAAACAGGTGAGCTAGAGAGAGAACTGACGTATGAGAACAGAAGCTACAATCTGGCAGTGTCTGGAAGGAAGGGCCGGGTATATGAAGAGCAGTTGATGATGATTGATGGCAGCTGTGAATGCTGGTGATTGACTCCAGCACACCTGTCTCAAACCCTGCAATTAAACCAGCACATGGACAAGGGTAACCCCGGATTTCCACTGGCTGCGGGTGGGTGTCCAACGGTTTTGCTCCGTGCGCTCACGTCCGGCAATACCCACCGGCTCCGTTTTCAAACCAGCACGGCCAGCTCCGCTGAACTGCTGGGGTCGCGAGACCGAGGAGTTCCCGCGGTAATAAAAGTGACGGGCGATCGCTCTTGATAATATGATTCTCCTATATGGTATTTACACAACAACGAACGCACGGAAGGTTATTGTTCCCATCCGAACGAGTAAAAGAACAGTGGACATGCTTGTATGTGTCTCTGTTTTGAGAATGTCACCTGCAGTGAACACCGAGTGTCTTATTTTGAAAATTAACCGGACGTTTTATTGTTTTGTCGGCGCCTGTGTTCCTGTCTATCTCGATGTGTTTCGTGCTAAATTGATGCGGTGAGCTCCGGCATCCGGCAGAAATAGAAGCAGTGCGTATTTCACCGGAGAGCTGGAGCAGCAGCGGAGCAGAGAGACGGCGCAGCGGCCGTGGTGGAAACTCACCCACTGACTGCTCTTATTTCTATTTGTGTTTCTGCCGTGCTGGAGCGGAGAAGGACCGGAGATGCAGCCGGTGGAAATCGGTCTTACTAGGAAAAACACACACCAGGCCAAGGGGCCCAAGCGGGATCATGACATACATATAACGATCGGATTCCTCAGAACCACATATTAATGCCAGGTGGAAACAGGGTCTAAGTGAAAGAAGTTCACGTTTACAGAGCTTAAGCTGTGTATTAACAGGAAAATGACTTGCTCTGTTAGCACTTTGGAAAAACGTTTAAAAAAGTGACATTTTCATAGGGGGCAAATAATTCTGCCCTCAACTGTATATGCCACACAGAAAGACTTCAACACCACCTTCCTCACCACTGAGAGGTGTTGACTTGTGTGGCCGTAATGATGTACAGTATACCATCATGGCACCATCGACCACTTTTTTAACATCGGGCCAATATTCAGCTTTTTAAATACGACCTTCAGGAGCAAGCAGTCTGTGGATGAGGCAATGGTGGGCTATAAGGGCAAGACAGCTAGCAGCCTGACGCAGAACATCAAAAACAACACGTCCCCCTGATGCCTGAACAACAGGCAAATGGTGCCACCAGCCAGACAGTCTCTGTCCTGGCCAGCACCATGTCCTCCTTAAGAACCACAGCCATCTTTGTTGACAACTTTTTTACCATCCTGGAGATTGTGCGGTATCTGAATAAAAAGAACTGCAGGTACAAAGGGACTGTTGTGACTAAAATGAAGGTCTGAAGTGCACCCTAGGGGAAACCACCTTCATGTAGTCACGGCCAAATATGGGTAACGACGTCAGCCATCTGCTCGGCCGAGTGGCGCACCTCCACAGTGGCAAATAAATAGATTGGACAATGTGAATAACGTGTGTCTTCAGTTTTTGCCAGCAAGGAGAAGAGGCAAACTTTCATTTATGAAACTATGAACTGCTGTTTTATTGTTCCAACTACCCTTTTCCCTTGAATACAAATAATAATCAATTCATTAAAGAACAGATTCTTCCTTTTGGCTTTTATACCTCAAAGCCGCAAAAGGGACCCCAAAGCACAACAGAGCAGCCAAGCCTCCACTGAAGGCCATCAAGGAGATGGTCAAGAAGGCTGTCCATCGTGGTGCCTACGATTACGTCACCAGTGGCGATGGGATACTGGCCCTCAGGTGGAAGACATGGGGATGGAGCCCAAGTCATCAGTGTCCCGGTACTGCAGTGACAACAAGAGGAAGGGAAGTGAGCTGCTTTCATCAACAGCTACAAAACTAACATGGGGGGAATTCAATTGACAAGAGCAACATGCAGGTCCATCTCTACCACACCCCCCTGAGATCCAAGAGGTGGTACATGTGGATGTTTGGGTATGCCATTGATGTCAGCCTCACGAATGCCTGTCATCTACAGGCGGTACTGCAAGGTGCTTGAGATGGATGGCCTGTCCCTGAATAACTTTAGGTAGCAGGTATTCAGGAGTGCCAGCAGCATGAAATCAATGTCACACACTTGACGGAGGCAAACATCTTTTGGCAGCCTCAGCACCCCTGTAGATGTCCCAACACCTGTCTGGAGCCACACCCCAGATGTTGTTGTCTTTTTGAACTATCGTTGTTCCTTGCCCCAATGTACACCAACCACCAGACCTGCAAGTACTGCGACAGAGTGGGGAGCATCTTGCGGTCAAATGTTATCTACAGGGTCTGCAAGATTCACCTGTGCCTCAATTCCCACTGCAACGGCTTTGGGAGCTTTGAGCATCTGAAATTGTATTTCAAGCAAGAATAGGAAATTATTTTGCTTTCAAAATGCCAACAATTTATGTCCTCAGTTCCCGAATGCTTACTCAGTGTTGTTTAAAGAAAGGGTGATGTAACACAGCGGTAAACATGCCCGTCCCAACTTTTTTTAAACATGTTGCAATTTTCAAATGGCATATTTGTGTATATTCACAAAAAAAATAAAAAGTTTATCAGTTACATATGACGTGTTTGTACTTTTATTTATTGAATACATGTTACAAAACGTCCAAACTTTTTCGGAATTGGCGTTGTATGTATTTGGTAATGGAATCATGGATGTTGGTCCTGGGTCAGTGACAGACACAGACACACACACGAGGTATGACACCATTTCATATACTGTTAATGGATTCAATTAAATAAAGAAATCTTATACATAATGGTCACTGGTCCACACTTTCTAACTATATCAGTTGATGAATGTTCTAACTAAAAGTTTCCTAACAAACAGAGCAAAATTAGCATACGTTTGGACTCATGTTTGTTATTATTTGATATCCAATATTAACTCTCCAATTAGCCCTGGGTTGGTCAAAATTCGCTGTGGGTTTGTCACAACAGAATAATAATAGTACAAAAATATAAAATTCAAATACACCACTACAATCGTAAAATGTAACCATCAGTTGTTATTATACAACTCGTAAAGGAATCAAAGACTTGTAATGTTAAACACAGGTATACTAAACACATGTGACTGACAAATGCAAAATGAAGACTGTAGGCCTACCATTATCACTGCATGTCATACAGGCCAGTTTCCTCTCTGTAACCCTACCATCATCTAATCTTATAAAGACAAACATGCTAAACAGGAAATAAAATGTGAAAAAGTGATAGGCCAGCTACTATAAAACCTGGTGAGGATTTCAGGTTATTTTGAAGGAACCAAAACATCCAAAAATAGACAGAATGTTTCTATCCACATACCGGTGTTGTTTATTTGTTTTACTTGATGAAGGTCTGAGGTCTAGTCAGAAATATTGGATGGGTTGCCATGACATTTTACCCCACTTTAAAAAAAAATATTATTAACATCAACCTCTGGTTGCCACTGGTGAGTCAGAGATATTTTCAAGTTGATATAAAAAAAAGACTTCAAACTAGGTGGACAGATTACATTTGCCCCCATGTTTGCTTATTTACACTGGTTAATATTATACGATTCAGAAAGTTCTTATACAGTGGAGTCTTTGGATATAATATGCAATTGATTTGACTGGACAAGATTAATCCAAATTGGGCATGGCAGTATCGGAGTATGTACTTTATGAGATAAACACAGAGAGACAGCGATGGCTCATATATCTCAATTGCTCCTCCATAAGTGTATCTGGTTGCCGGGGGATATAGCTCCAGATTAATGTGACAGGGTTTTATGGTAGCCATGGAAACCAAGGGGCACTGGCACACTTACCCAATGAAGAAGACACACAGGGTTAGTGTTTGTGTGTGTGAGAGAGAGAGAGATTGAGTGAGTGTGTGTGATGGAGAGAGTGAGTGAGTGTGTGTGTGTGTGTAAATTGGTTTAAGAAAGAGTGAGAGGTTGTATACCTGACTAAAACTGAAGTGTAACCTGATTTATTACGTAGCATGGACCTGTGAGTTTTCATAAAAGTGTTAAGTTAAGTGTGAATCCGCGTATTGCACAATGATTTCAAATGGAATCCTAAAGAACCCTTATCATTATAAACATGAAGTTGCAACGTTCTTGGATCAGATAACACTCACAATGTAGACAATACTGTAAATAAGAAGGTTTTAGATTATTTCATTATCACAAAAGGATATTACTTTCACATCAGTTTCATCACATTTAGTATGAGTGAGCAGACAGTGTCCTATTCACACATCCAGCATACACAGAAGAACACTATTTATCTGTGTTTGTGTCCTCCTGATGGAAGTCCATACTCACCCATGTTTAGCTCTGCTTTGGTCTCCACTGACTCCTGAATTAAATATATGGCTCAATTATTAACCAGCTTGTCTGTAGGCCTATTTGTATTCCTGCTGTCAAGTACTAAGCAGCTGTAGCTATAGCTATAGTGGGTTAAAGAGCTAAACAATTTGCTAAAATAGGTTAAAAAATAACTCCATGTAGTTGTTGATAACTCCAGTATGTGTTGTCACCATACCATGAAAACATACACATTACTCATTCAATCCATTGCTTGCATATAGTTAAAGGTGGTGTTAGCGATTCTGGAGAATGGTTGTTGACAAATCACTTTTTTCTGTTTACGTAAATGTAAAGAAAGCTGGCCCACTTTGTTTACATTCCCTTTGTTTACATTCCAGTTCACAGAGCCTAGGCTGTTTACAGCGCGCACAACACACACACACACACACACACACACACACACACACACACACACACACACACACACACACACACACACACACACACACACACACACACACACACACACACACACACACACACACACACACACACACACACACACACAGTACGGACAGGTTGCAGATTGTGAGTTGATATTCACTGATTTTTTTTTTTTTTGTTGGCATTTTTATGCTTTATTGATAGTGTAGAGACAGAGTTGAAATGGGGCAGAGAGGAGAGTGACATGCAGAGAACGACCGCGGGCTGGAATCGAACCCCTCTGCTGGCCGAGGCCCATGGGGGGGACCCCTACCAACAGAGCTAAGGGCGCCCCCATATTCACTGATTTTGACAAAAAGTGAAGTGATTTGTCAACAAACATTCTCCAGAATGGCTGACCCCACCTTTAAATATTGACTAGTGCAGTGGAGAATGATTGTTGGACCAACCAAGTAGGCCATGTAGTCCAGTAAAAACAGCATTTGGCCTAAAATGCCTAGACTAATTCAGAGGAAGCAGGAATCAGAGGGTCTGTCTACACAGAGGCAAATAAAACTAATTCAATTAACTAATTAAAACATCGAAACAAGAAGGCAGGAAAATAAAGGATTCAAATGTGTGCAGTTGAAAAAATAAATAATAGTGGTTTGGCACACTGGGCATTGTTTACAGTTTTTGCCGATTGCTTACACACATGTTGCAGACTTTGGCCCAATGAGTCAAAACTTTAGCCTGGAAATCCTGACCCTGATATCTTGAACGATAGAGGGTCTGGCGTAGCCTGGCATTCCCAGACCTGCCACTAGGCGCTGGCAAATTAAATTTGCTGCGCGTGTTGGTCTGGAGACGCTCCGTTGAAGCTTTATCAGAATACCAGAAATCTGGGATAACGTTTCAATTGGTTCTATCTAATATGGGCGCGCCAGAGCCCTTTATATGGTACTCTGGGGAGGACGTAACCGGATGACGACAGTAACGTGCATGCGACGTCGAAGCCGTGATAGTAAACATCAAAGATGGCTGTGGATATGTTGTGTGAGTTTGAGACTGCTTTGGCCTCGACCCTTAACGATTTGGAAGACGGCACTCAAATCGACTTTCATTAGCAAGTAAGTGGAATGTTCTGTTTTGCCGACCGACAACGGCAAACGTTTAATTTAACAGTTTAACAGCTGTTCGCTAAACGAACGGGGCTTACGTCACCTTCGCTCTGATTGGTTGTAGTGCTATCCAACTGCGTGCAGTGGCATTTGAAATGCACGAGTAGGAGCCGCCCCTTGAGTTGGAAATTACTATTGATCGTCGCCAGACCCTCTATCGTTCAAGATATCAGGGTCAGGATTTCCAGGCTAGGTCTGGCGACGATCAATAGTAATTTCCAACTCAAGGGGCGGCTCCTACTCGTGCATTTCAAATGCCACTGCACGCAGTTGGATAGCACTACAACCAATCAGAGCGAAGGTGACGTAAGCCCCGTTCGTTTAGCGAACAGCTGTTAAACTGTTAAATTAAACGTTTGCCGTTGTCGGTCAGCAAAACAGAACATTCCACTTACTTGCTAATGAAAGTCGATTTGAGTGCCGTCTTCCAAATCGTTAAGGGTCGAGGCCAAAGCAGTCTCAAACTCACACAACATATCCACAGCCATCTTTGATGTTTACTATCACGGCTTCGACGTCGCATGCACGTCACTGTCGTCATCCGGTTACGTCCTCCCCAGAGTACCATATAAAGGGCTCTGGCGCGCCCACATTAGATAGAACCAATTGAAACGTTATCCCAGATTTCTGGTATTCTGATAAAGCTTCAACGGAGCGTCTCCAGACCAACACGCGCAGCAAATTTAATTTGCCAGCGCCTAGTGGCAGGTCTGGGAATGCCAGGCTATTAAAACTTAACACACAGGCCGAATAGGACAAAGCACAGGGAGATAATCTTCTAACTTATACGGCAAAATGAAGCTCTTGAAACAAAACCTAACAATCCCATTTCAAAACTGTTTTTAGCATCAAAACAATACACACATGCACCTTTGAATTACTATTTCCTAGCAGCAACAACACACAGATGGGCTTTATGCAAAACACAGCTGTTTTCAGTACTTTGGATGGTTTTTGACTTTAAAAGTCTCATACAGATTTTTCTTGTGAAAGATTGATCCACTACAGTTGACCTAGACACATGAATCAAAATGTAAACGCTTCAGATTTTTTATTTTATTTTGCCATTTCAGGTTTTTGCAAAATTAAAAAAAAAAACACACAAAGACACACAAGAAATGCTACCACTAGAATGTTCTATAAAACATAGTGTTGTAGGGGAATGATTGGAAGACATTTAGGCTATGGATCCTGTCTCCTGCTGGCATCTGGCCACATCACCTCATCCATGTCACAGGCAATGTCCTCCCTTGCCAAGCAACGGGGGAAATATCCAACCTCTAGAATAATTTTTTGGAAAGATTGATCTACTATATTTTCAATTAGACACATGATTTTTTTTAGAAAAGCTTCTGAAAAAAAGTTTATATTGCAATTTCATGGTTTTGGCCAACAAAACAAAAAAACACAACAAATAGGTAGGATCGCAGTTCAACAAGCAATTCAGTGTGTCACTATGAACTCTGAAACAATTACACCAAAATAAAATAAAATAAGTGTTGTAAGGAATGGGGCAAGTGGATTATGAATCCTTTGGATACCGCCTCCTGTTTGCGTCTGGCCACATTGCCTCATCGACATCACATGCAATGTCATCCTTTGAGAACCAACAGCGAAAATATTCCTGATATCCAGTCTAAATTACCTAATTATTGAGCTATTGTGGAGTTGGGCTGGACTTTCTGCCCAGGCTCCTATATTGTTAGGCCATGATCTATAACATGGTCCACTATAGTGACCCTGTCTCCGCCTGTTGCCTTCTTTGTCCTTGTCCTCCTGCCGCTCTCTCTTGTCCTCTTCCCCTGACTCTTACTGTCTCATAAAGAAGCTGAGCTAACCTGAGGTGTATCTGTAGTGATAAGGCTCACACTGATTTGTATTCAATTAGATTTATTTTGTATATTTCATGTGTGTAAGTCTGTGTGATTTTCCAAATTTGGTTGTGTTTTGTATTTTACATAGCCGTGTTTTCCCAATGATTGCAGGAGATTTCATTTTTGAACAATGTGTCTTATGTAAAAAACTGTGTGTAGTGTTTTGCAAGAAGTGTTTTGGAGAATTTCAAACACAGTGCAAAGCATATTTTGTGTTTGTGGGGTTGGTGCTTGTGTTTAGGGCATGGTCACCAAAGTTAGAGGTTGTGATGCTTTGGGCCTAGCAACCACTATTAGTGTGTAAGCATTAGGCAAAAACTGTAAGACCAACTTGTGTGTAACTTCTAAACTGAATGACTTCAATTCAATGAGCGGCCACTAGAGTACAGCAAACACAGATACACTTTATGAGCTGGTGGACATCATGTTCAGTGGACCACAGTCCCTTTGGTCTACTCGTGTATTCATGGGTTAATTCCCTGTAAATATTCTGCTCTATATAGTACAGTGTTATGAGTCTTTTTACACAGTGACTTCCTAACCACTTCAGTCATGATTGTGTACCTAAACTGAGCCTGTTGATCAGCCTGTGCTCTATTTACAGATCCCTTGCTCAGTGTTTCACCAACTTATGCAAGTGGACATGACCCTCACCATTCAGCTACGTAAATTGTTAATAGTTTTATTTTTCTTTCAAAAAATTTCCGCTGCCAGGGGTCTCACCATGAAAACAATAGCAAAAGACGGAGTTTGATGACATCATAATGTTGCACGGGATCACGGGAGTGTGACCTGCACAACATGATACACGGCTGAGTTTGACATTGTTAGTTTATTGTGTAACTGAATGGATCAAGTGTAACATAATCTAAAGGCATGCTTTCCCACCCTGCTCTCTCTCTCTCACACACACACACACACACACACACACACACACACACACACACACACACACACACACACACACACACACACACACACACACACACACACACACACACACACACACACACACACACACACACACACACACACACACTACACTACACAACACACATTCTTCAGTGATGTAACAATAACACATCATGTTATTCTTAAGTCTTGGAGCAGATGTCTGATGTTGAGGTTGGAATGGATCGCGGTTTAGATGAGCTGATTCTTCATAACATCCTGAGTGCATTGGAAGTGGCAGAACAGGGTTTGTTTAATGTAGTTCCTCTGGACATGCAAAGAGTTAACAGGAAGGAAGACCGCAGAATGTCTTCAAGAGTAAGGCTTTTCGGAAATAAAATGTATCATAAATCAACTTTCCATAATCATTCCTAACATTATTCTGAAGGTTACTACAGAAGGATTTGTTCATATGTTGTGAATTGTCTCATTTACGATACATTTTCTTCTTAAAAACATGCCGAAGAGGCAACACTATTTTGTTATAGTATTTTTTGATTTATAAAATGAAAAAAAAGTCTGTAATCTATATTCTGTTCTGTAAAATATTTGAACACATATAAGTAGCAAACTTAAAATTATGATTTGAACTCTTATTATTTCCAAAACTAGTTTTTGTTTAAAAAAAATGCAAACTTACACATAATTAGTTAGATATTGCCAAATTTCCACATTTCATCAAACATTTTAATATAATAAAATTAGGGCTGTCAAATTAACGTGTTAATTTCGATTAATTAATCACAGAAAAATTAACGCGATTAAAAAAATGAACACAGATTAATCGTACTTCTATAATGCCCTTTGACCCGGTGCAAAAGTGGTGCGCAGCTGCACCTGTAGCTTGCATGCACAGCCCACACGGGTGAAAGGGAGAAAAGTAAAGAGAGAAGCAGGGGAACAGGCGGGGCCGAGGGCTCTATGGACGGTTTATGGGATGCTTCGGGCAAATAAGCATGAAGGTAGGAAGACATCTTACTTTATTCTCCGCAGTGTCTGTGCATTATTGATTTAGTGGGTGCAACAATGTAGGTTCAAAAGTATCTCTCAATTTTCCTCCGTGTGTCTCAATTTTGTTTGCTAGCTGTCTCGCCTCCCGCGTAAACGGACACCCGCCCCGTGTGTGTGTGTGTGTCAATATTTTTGCCTATGAGTAGGCTACGACGATGGTGAATGAATCGGCATAGGCATCTGTGGCAGTGCAGCGCTGTCTGTTGTGGAGCCAGAAGTTACGAGAGAGAGAGAGAGAGAGAGAGAAACAGACTGTAGCAGGCTATACAGCTGTTTATAGGTACAACAGGTATAAAAGTGTCATAAAATATGCGATTAATTTAGATTAATTAATCACAGAGCCTGTAATTAATTAGATAAATTTTTTTAACCGCATGACAGCCCTAAATAAAATATTGTTTTAATGTAAGTAATCATTATTATTCCAATAGCCTTTACTTTAAGAGGGGATAACCACTAAAAAGCTACCAATAGAAAGGATCTATCACATCAGAACCTCTTCAAGGGATGTATAGGATATATTAAAATCACAACTAGAATTTGCACACCCAGATGGTACCGATATCTGGTCTGGCCTATGGACTAAGGGTGTATTCACACACTGGGAACGTCCGCTAGTTCACTTGCTTTGGTCCAGACCAAATAGAGTTTAGATTTTTGTTGTTGTTGGTGTGGTCCACTTTCATATTGCCCCTTTTGCAAGTGAACCAGCATTAAGAAGTAAACCCACACGTGATCTGAGGTCATTCATTCATTGGAAGCACGATGTGAAAACTGTGAAATATTTAACTGATACAACATGGGGTTAAAAATAATAAATAAATAAATAGGCATACATCCAGCCTATAAATAAAATAAAAAACATACAATTATTGTTGTTTCATATGGTTTTAATATGTAGGCCTGTGTCAATGTGTGGCTTGTAGCCTACGATGTGAAGCATAGTATTTACTGTATTTATGCTGCTGGATGCACGGCTCACGAGGAATAGGCTCAGCTGATTTAGCTGTGTATCAGCTGGGTGTCAGTTTCTGTGCAGCTCAGCTCCAAACTGACACGGGGATAGTATTGACGGTCCCGTACATGGGAAGCAAAATAAAAACACACACTTCATACCAGTGGCGTGCACAGACATTTTGGGGGGCAGGTGCTCAGTGCAAAAAAAAGGGCACAATATAGTCTATCGATGAATGACCAAATCATTTTAACGGTACTTGTACAAAATCCCCCCTGGCCTAATGACTTTTAATACCCGGCCACACATTGAGTGTTTCTCAAAGGAATTTGGGGGACTGTGTTTGGGACCCTGGACCTTTTAAAGTAAAATGCATCAATCAGGTGCACTTTGAGAAGAAAGCTAAGGCTAAATCACCTGTGTCAATGTGGGCTATTTAGTACTATTTTCTGGAATAATTTGGAGACACAGAATTACCAAAAAGCAAAAAGAAAGAATGTACATGTTTAAAAAAAAACAGTCAGGTTCGGATTTCTTTAAATAATCCCTTATCCCGAATTCTCTCTTTGAAGTCTTCGTTAGGCCCCTGATCTCCGTACTAACAATATCCTATTAAGGTAAATACAAGATTACTGCAAGTCTTGTAACGTAGAAACAACTTATGGTTGGGACAAAATAATATAATTAGCTTATATAGCTTAATGACTGATTTAGTACCACCAACCCACTTTGCGTAGTTAAAATAAAATGTGTGGACAGCTTTTAAGATATTTCAATAACATTTGAGGAACAGTTCAACATTAAAATCTGAGCTTTAAAAGGCCCTGAACAGTTAACATGACTCTGGTCTTGACTCTGACCTTTCATCTTCATCTTCCTCCTTGCTGCTGGTGGATGCTTTCATCCAGGAGAGCAGAGAGCTGCTCCCCTGGGCTGCCTGCTGTAGCTCCCTTTCTTTTTCCTTTTTAACCTCTCCTTTCTAGGCATTATACTTATATATATATAAAGAGACCAACCATATAAAATAAGACTGCTTGGTTACATTACAACCAGGCACAAGGCTACTTTTTCTGCAGGCAATTGGGAATTGCCTGTTTGTCATTTAGTGTAACAGTGTAAATAATTACTTGGCTTAGATGTTAAATTCCTGTCAAACTTGGGACTGCAACAAAAGGTTTTTTTTGTGTATTTTATTTTGAAAGTCTAGAGCGGAAGTTGGTTTTACCCTTAATGCTGGGCATTTTGCTTTGCGTTCAGAAACAAAATGTCGTCACACTGTTGGTGAGTTGCTGCTCTGTTCGCTCGGACATAAAGTCAATAATAAGTGAAAACTACGGTTCATATGATGTGTAAAATATCAGCATTTGTTGTATATCATGCTTGACTAATGAGGCATCTTTAAAACCAATAGTTTTGTTGTTTTGTGACGAATTGTTGCCGTGGTGTTTGAAGAGTCTTTGGGCTAGCAGCCAACATGTGTGAGGTTGTACTAGCTAGTTACTTTCAGCACGGGGTGCACGTGACCTCTATGCTCATGCCAAACTCCTCTTTTTATTTGTAGAATGAGATGAGACGAGACTTTCAATTAATGCACATTGGTTGTGTTGCATTCCATGTTGCAGGTATGTTTATTTGTGTTGTTTTATATGCAATGTTGTTATGTGCAATTGATATTTGGGTGCTCTTTTAGATAGGATATTTTATGTTTTTATATTTTATTTACAAGCATGTTTTTAGAACCAAAATGTACCACTATACGATCACGTTCAGAAACAAAATGTCGTCACACTGTTGAATGAGATGAGACGAGACTTTCAATTAATGCACATTGGTTGTGTTGCATTCCATGTTGCAGAATAAAAACCGGTGCAGTACTCCACCCAACCTGTCTTGAGGTCCTGTAATTCAAACAGCAAGAGATTCAAGATATCTAGCAGAAGAATTATAACAAAGGTCACATTGGTGCCGTGACTCATCGATCTCCTGGACGGTGGCTTCTTCAGCGCGATCCGGGGATTCTTTCTGCTACTGCTGTTCCTCTATATGTGATCAGGTGGACATTCCATGTGTACTGTTGAGCTGTTAGAGCGCATAGTGATTTTTGTGGTAATCCTGCTGCTCATCCGTACTAACTCTATTGCACTTTGAGTATTTAGATTTTTTTTACATTGCAATTTTTTTTTTCTTTTTCTTCACAATGAGTGTTATTCGGGAGGGAAATTGCACCCCTCGTGGTGTTGGCAGGGGAGAGGAGTGTTGAGTTCTCCTATGTTTTTGCAGTTTGAAACACCTGTACATGGGCGTGGTATTGTTTTGGGGGGAAGTGAGGGTACACCAGGGTTCCCTTTGATCAGTAGGGATGTGTCCCCTCCCCTAAGTAATCCTGTGGGTATTTCAAATGAGCCGCAACATACCAGTTCTGCTGCCCCTAGCCCTGTGGCCCTTGCTAATGAAATTGTCAATCAGATGGGAGATGTAATTCAGCATGTTACTCAGAAGGTTGTACAGAACATTATAACCCAATTCAGCCCATCTGTGAGTACCCCTTTAACCAATGCTGCCACTTCCCCAACCAATGCTGAAATGTCTACTTCAAACATGCTTGACGGCTCTCAATTGCAGCTCGTATCCCACAGAAAGCTGAAAGACCCCCCATGCTTCAGAGGGGAGAGCTCTGACTCTGTTTCTGTTAGAGAGTGGGAGGATCTCATGAGAACTTATATTAAGAAAAGTAACCTAAGACCCGAGGAACAAGCTGAGGAGATCCTTGTTCACCTTAGGGGTAAAGCTAAAGACATCGCCCGGGTGGGTACCAGAAACAGTGTCATAGACATCACTCGTGACCCTGAAGCCAGTGTTTCCCCTACCATTATACAGGCCTGGCGGCCCCGCCAGGCCAACGGGACCCCCCCGCCAGGCCAACAGCAGCCTGACTTAAAAAAAAAAAAAAAAAAAAAAAAATTCTTTTTTTTTTTTTTTTTTAAATACATTTTTCATTGATTTCGTAATAATCATTTGCGAGCGTCTGCGCGGCACTGTCGGCCTGTCTTTACAACCTCTCGTTTGATCATCCCATCAGCTGATCTGTGTGTCTGCTTGTGTGTGTGTGTGCTCACGGCGGGCGCGATGCGCGTGTGCATTCGGTGCGCACTTGTTAAACACGGAAGCCAATGAGCAGGAGCATGACTAGCAAGCAAACGCTGAACTAGTGGCAAAAATAAAACCAGCGCCTGCTCCATGGAGATATTAAGGACTCAGTAACAGGGACGTTGAACAGGAAAAAGTGCTGAGCAAAACTTAGAAAGTTAAAATCGCTACGTCGCCGTGGCAACACACCCAATCTGTATCAACAGCAGAGACAGCGCTGAAAAAAAACGGCATGCACTCGTTTCAGTAAGTTTACAGAAGTGCCACACTGCTACTGCCTTTGACATTCTCAGAAAAGCATTCATTTATGTTCAAGGGACATATTAATTTACTTATTGTTTTAACTGTTAAGTTATCTTGAAAACAGCCCTATTTGTATTTTCAATGCTACTTTATTTTTATGTTTTAAATTGAGAAATAGGCTAGATGAAATATAATGGTCGGAATAGGGAATTTGCCTTATGTAGCACACATGTTGATAGGCTAATCATGATGTGTAGCCTATGTTAATTCATTTATTTTCAACAAGGCTATTTGCATTAAAAAAAAAAAAAATTAAATAGGCTAGCTTCAGGGTGAGGTGATTCAGATTATTCCAGAAATGAGTAGGCTACTAGACAAGAGCTGTCTATATTAGATCTTAGTGTTTATTGTTTTTTATTGAAATCCACGTGTTTTTCTTGAATAGTTTACATGGCTTGTGTCTCCAAATTGTTACAGAAAATAGTTATAGGCAGGACATATGACAGCTGTTTACAGAGCACATAATTAATCAGAGTTCATCTCTCAAAGTGCAGATTGATGCATTTAACTTTAAAAATGATAAGGTTTTCTTCTGCAGGGGGATGCCCCCAGACCCCAGAAGGTCCATTCTCACCCAGCAGGATCTAAAAATCCTGTGAGAAACACCACATGTACTAATGTACTGAATGTGAAAGCATAACCCTATGCCCTCATTTTTAACGGGCTGTCAAAAGAGGCTCATCCCAAATGGGGTTCGTTTTGGTCAATTTCTTCTAGAAATTTGGTACGCACGCGGCGCGCATACTCTTTATCAGCTCTTACCACCGGGCCTAAAAAAAATTCTAGGGGAAACACTGCTGAAGCCATCTATGCTCTCCTACGAAAGCACTTTGGTTCTGCCCCATGCTCATCACTCCACTAGCAGACTTCTATACTACTCTGCCTGAGAAAGGTGAGGAGGCATTTGATTATTGGCTTAGGCTGCACCGTGCCATTGACATTGCCGTTGAACGTCTTAAAGAGCATGGCAAGATGCTGGAAAGTCCTGGCACTGAGGTGACACGCATGTTTATAAGAAACTGTCCCACCCCTGAGCTTTCAATGACCTTTTGTTCAAAGACCATTGACAAGTGGAATGCTCATGAAGTCCAAGAAATCTTGTGCGAGTATCATTCAGGTTTAACAGCCACTGTGAGCAAAGTAGCCAAAGAGAAGGTAACAATGAACATACAGCACACTGTTTCTCCACCACCTGTACCGCCTACTGGGGGGCAGGGGCTGCCACAGTCGCAGGCCACAGACTCTGCTACCCTGGAACGACTTATCAGCATGCTGGAGAAGGTGCTTCTGCAGAGACCTGCCCAGTCGGGCCCAACCAGACAGTCTGGCCCACGGCGTCCCAGGATTGAAGGATTACATGAAATGCCTTGTTCTGTCTGTCGTGATGCTGCTCACTCTGCCTTCACTCACTGCCGTGACCATAAGCTCTGTTTTCAGTGCCACTCACCAAATCACTCGAGTCGTGCCTGTCCTGGCCGCACAGCCTCAACCACTCAGCAGCAGCCGGAAAACTAGTGGGTCCGCACTTTAGGGAGGACAGTGTGGATCATGATAGTGTGTCTCCCAGCTGTGACAGTGATGACTTAGAATCTTTGTATGAATCTCTGTGCTCCTTTGCACCATCTGGAAAGACAGTGATTTTCCAATCGACACACAGACTTCAGAAGTCTGACAGCTTGTTTTACACTGATGTTTGTGCTGCTGGTGGAGTTCAACTGAAAGCAATGATTGATAGTGGTTCCATGTCATGCTCTATAAGTGAAGCTGCTGCTGCACGTCTCTTGCAACACTGCCCTGATTTGAAGAGTAGTCCTGCTGATGACATTGTTGTTGTTGGTGCTGGAGGTCACCATGTCTACCCAAAGGCAGTCTATGATTTGGAGGTAGTTATTTATGGCTTCAGGTTGCTCATCCCAACACTGGTCATCCCTGGACAAACAGACGACATGATTGTCGGTAGTAATGCTATCAAGCTGCTCATACACTTGATGAAAAAGTCTGAGGACTATTGGAGACTTCTGGCTGCACCTGTTGACATTGCAGATGATGACTGTGGCCAGTTCTTATCTTTGCTCTCCAACACTGAAAAATGGCGGGGAGGGCCCATGCCTGACAAGATCGGCACAGTGAAGCTAAGGCAGAGTATTACACTTGAACCTCTGCGTGAACACCTTGTCTGGGGCAAGCTGCCCGCATCCGCACCTTTGTCAGTAGGGAGCACAGTCATCGTCGAACCGACTCAGTCAAGATCAAGGCCCAGAAATGTACTGGTTGGCCGGGTTGTCACACCTCTGTGGGGAGACAGGTGGGTCCCCCTTAAACTGATAAATCCTAGCAGCAAGGCAGTGACTCTGAAGAGAAATTGCAAGATTGCAGACGTCTTCCCATGTGTTGCAGTTGAGGAGCTGCCTTCCCCTGAAAAGGTTTCTGTCAATGTTCAAGATGTCACACAGAGCTCTGTGTCCACAAAGTCCCCTGAGCAGAGAAAAGAGGTTTTAAACAACTTGGGTCTACAAGACTTGGACTTGGATGGTTGTGAGGTGTCTGACCAGTGGAAAGACAGGCTCCTGCAGCTTGTTGTGAAGTATGAATCGGTCTTCTCAAGGGACAAGATGGACTGCGGGGAGGCTACGGACTTCGTCCACAAAATACACCTCGTGGACGAGAGGCCGTTTCGCTTGCCTTACCGTCGAGTGCCTCCAACACAGTACGAGCAGCTGAGAACTGCACTGAATGAGATGGAGGAAAAAGGCATAATCCGGAAGTCGCACAGTGAGTACGCTTCACCACTGGTCTTGGTGTGGAAAAAGGATGGCAGTCTGCGCATTTGTACCGATTTCAGATGGCTCAATGCAAAGACTGTGAAGGATGCACATCCACTGCCTCACCAAGCTGATACCCTTGCTGCCCTTGGAGGAAATGTCTTCTTTTCCACCATGGACTTGACTTCTGGATTTTACAATGTACCACTTCATGAGGCACACAAGAAGTACACCGCCTTTTCCTCCCCCTTTGGCCTCCATGAGTACAATAGGATGCCCCAAGGTCTATCCAACAGTCCCGCAACTTTCATGAGGATGATGTTATCAATCTTCGGTGATGAAAATTTCAGCAGCTTGCTCTGTTACTTGGACGACCTGATGGTCTTCGCCCCCAGTGAGCAGCTGGCCATTGAACGTCTGGAGATGGTGTTCTCTCGTCTGAAAACTCACAAACTCAAGCTTGCTCCCAAGAAATGTCATCTCCTGAAGAGCTCAGTTAAGTTTCTGGGGCATATCATCTGTGCAGATGGGTGAGAACAGACCCTGACAAGGTCAAGACCATTTCTGATGTTGGAGAGGCAGAACTAATGGAGAATGATGGTGTCACGCCCTCCTGGAAAAAGATCAGATCTTTCCTTGGCATGGTCTTTTATTACCAGCATTTCATTCCTGACTGCTCCGCGAAAGCCAAACCCCTCTTCAGGCTCATTTCTGGACGGCAAGTTCAATCCCAGGCCAAGAAGAGAGGGAAGTTCAAGAAAAAGTCCTCTGCCCCGCCTGCTATGACACCAGGTGACTGGACTGATGCATGTCAGAAATCATTTCAAACACTAAAAAGTGAACTAACTCATGGTGTCACCTTGGCTCACCCTAACTTCGACCAGCCTTTCATCCTTGCTGTCGATGCTTCTTTTGATGGTATTGGAGCCGTCTTGTCACAAGTGGCACCTGGTGAAACAATTGCAAGGCCTGTTGCCTTCGCCAGCAAGACGTTGACCCATTCTCAAATGAACTACCCTGCACACAGGCTGGAATTTCTGGCACTGAAATGGGCCGTATGCGACAAGTTCAGTCATTGGCTGAAGGCTAAACACTTCACCGCCTGGACGGATAACAATCCCCTGTCCTACATTCTGACAAAACCACGCTTGGATGCGTGTGAGCAAAGGTGGGTGGCCAAGCTGGCAGCTTTCAACTTTGATCTTAAGTACGTGCCAGGAGTTAAGAACACTGTTGCAGACGCTTTGAGCCGTGAGCCATTCGTTCAGTCATGTGTTGGTCATCGCTTGCTGAAAGAGCCCTATATCGCATTATTGGATGAAGTCAATGGAGTTGTCAGAGGTACAGTGCAGGATGCTTTTCGACTGACGAACAACTGTCAGGTTGTTCAAGGTGCAAGGTCAAAGTCAACAGACCTCAGTGGTGTGCATGATCCTCAGACTGACGGAAGTTCAATCAGCTCAGACGAGGTGTCAGCTGCACTAAGCGCTCATCGTGGTTGTGGTCATCTCAGTGCTAACCTACCATTGCCACAGTTGCCTGACGAAGACCCTTCCACAGTTATCCCTCAGAGCCAGTTTTTGAGCCTTCAAGAGCAAGACCAAACGATAAGCAGAGTCCTGTTCTATGTGCAGCGAAAAAGGAAAGCTACCAAACGCGAGGCAGCAGCTGAACCTGCATGCGTCATTAAGCTCCTCAGACACTGGAAAAAGCTCAAAGTACAAAATGGGATTCTGTACAGGGTGAGAAAAGACAACCGACTGAACAAAAAACTGTCCCAGTTCATTGTACCAGATGGCCTTAAACATCAGATTCTCCTTGGTCTTCATGACAATGCTGGTCATCAGGGCCGTGCACGAACCCTCTCCCTCGCCAGAGAAAGGTTCTTCTGGGCTGGCATGGAAAAAGACATAATAAACCATGTACGACGATGTGAAAGATGTATTGTTGGCAAAACCCTTGAACCTGCAGCCCGTGCACCCCTTGAATCCATTCACACATCTGAACCAATGGAACTGGTGTGCATTGACTTTTGGACAGCTGAACTGAGTGACAAGAAAACTGTTGATGTCTTGGTCATAACTGACCACTTCTCCAAAATGGCACACGCCAAACTGCAAAACATGTTGCCCGTCGATTGTGGGATGATTTCTTCTGCGTGTATGGCTTTCCCAAGAGAATCCATTCAGATCAGGGGGCCAACTTCGAGAGCAGGCTCCTGAAGGAACTTTTGGAGATGGCAGGGGTGAAGAAGTCTCACACCACACCTTACCACCCAATGGGTAATGGTGTCACAGAACGCTTCAACAGGACGCTGGGGAATATGTTGAGAACCCTTCCCCCAACTGCAAAAGCCAGGTGGCCTCAGGTGCTGCGGACTTTAACCTTTTGCTACAACTGTACAATACATGAGACGACCGGGTTTGCCCCATTTTACCTCATGTATGGACGGGTTCCACGTCTCCCTATCGACATCATGTTCCAGCATGTGCTTCAAGATGACAAAGTGATCAGCCATAATGAGTTTGTCTTACGGTTGAAGCAGGACTTGAGTGAAGCCTCGCGGATTGCTCAGAAACACACCCTTGACGAGCAAGCACGTCATGCCAGGCTGTACAACCGCAAAGTCAAGGGCTCTCCACTAGCTATGGGTGATCGAGTGTTGTTGGCCAACCGTGGTGAAAGAGGAAAAAGGAAGCTTGCTGACAAGTGGGACTCTACACCTTATGATGTTGTGTCTGTGAGGTCTGGGATCAACGTGTACAGAATAAGAGATGCCGTTACCGGCAGAGAGAGAGTTGTGCACCGGAATCTTCTTCTCTCAGTTGACTTTCTTGCAGCGGATGAGACTCCTGCCTCTCTTGTGGGCTCAGATAACCAGGATGTGGCATGTGCAAGTGGTCGAGACTCTGTGGAGATGAACGATGCAGATGGCTACAACCGAACTTTGGACTGGCTAATGCACTCCCCTGACCCAGTCTCTGTCAGTGTAGCTCATTCCCCTGACCAAGTGGCCGTCAGTGTAGCTCATTCCCCTGACCAAGTGGCCGTCAGTGTAGCTCATTCCCTTGACCCAGTGCCCGTCAGTGTAGCTCATTCCCCTGACCAAGTGGCCGTCAGTGTAGCTCATTCCCTTGACCCAGTGCCCGTCAGTGTAGCTCATTCCCCTGACCCAGTGCCCGTCAGTGTAGCTCATTCCCCTGACCAAGTCTCCGTCAGTGTAGCTCATTCCTCTGACTCAGTCCCTGCCAGTGTTGCTCATTTACCTGTGCTAGACATGTCTCAGTTGACTCCCACAGAAGATGTTGATGAAAACACTGCTGTTTGTTCACAACCTCACAGTGTTCATGCTGGCTCGGGTGATGCGGTCACTACCAGATATGGGAGACATGTCAGACCTCCCAAAAAGTTGATTCATGAGATGTCAACACAAAAGGTTGAGCATACCTTTTTTGGTTCAAGTCCTGTGTATGCATTCTTTCACGGACTGTTTAAGGCCTTAATGACCAGGGGCCGTATTCACAAAACATTTTAAGGCTAAGAGTAGGTCCTAAGGTCCTGATTTAGGAGTAACTCTCAAAAATAAGGGCGTTTCACTCCTAATTTTAAGACTCCTAACTTTTTAAGATAAGTGTAATTCACAAAGCATTTTAGCGCTAAAACTAGCTCCTAAATCTATGAAAAGCTAGGAGTCCTCGAGAGGACTCCTAAGTCACTAAGAGTAATTCACAGACAACCATTTGATGGTGTTTTGGAGAGATTTAATGCTAGTGAGCTTTACAAAAGGTACCTTAATAGCTGTAAGGGTTTAATGATCTTAGTAAAGCTATATTTAGAAATGATAGACACATTTATATTTATTACATTTATATAAAAAAATACTTATTAAGTTCCTTTTCCTGCAGTTGCTTTGGGTTTACGATGCGCTGAAAGTTACTGTTGGTGTCACGTTTGGGTTTAATTTGTTACTAGAGTAGGCCTATATGTGGCGCTTCGCAGCATCTCCTCCGTTCCACAGGTCCGCTACTGTATAGTTGGGCGTCTCGCCTTTTTCCTTCCGCGTGCACTTTACGATTTCGCCGGCTGTTTCTTAATTGTGAATTTCCTGGTTTGTCGCTGTCTGACTATTGCTGCATAGTCCGCCGTTGAGAGAAATACAGTGAGAGTGCATGGCGTGCAGCTGTTCAATGAGGATATTTTTTAAGATTCAAATCATTGTAAAATTTAAAATGAATAGACCTATGTGGCGCTATTGTAGGTTAATTTTGAACGAATGTGTGGGAAACCCTGCAGTATCTTGGCTTCATGTTAAATCAGTGTCACTTGTCATTAATTGTATATAAAAACTCTTTACTTTAATACAGCGACACAATATGGATATCTCCCACAGTGTTTCTATCATAAATTCACTCTTAGCTCTCATTCCCTCTCAGCCAATCACTGTGGGCATAGAAGGTATGAACATGACATCATCCATAGCAACAGGGTCAACACCGCCCTCTAGTCTTAGCTTAGGAGTTCCTCCCACTCCTTAGTAAAAGTTGGTCTTATCAGCTTTGTGAATAGGTTTTAAGAAATTACTCCTTACTAAGAACTTTTAGTGCTCCTTAGGAGTACTCTTAGCGCTAAGATAAAATGTTTTGTGAATACGGCCCCAGAACATTTTTTTTACCCCCAATTTTGTATGGGCTACATCCAAGTGCTATTTGTTTGTTTTTGTGAACTTGGGTATGCAATGTGTTTTGCCTTGAACTAGATGTTTAGTAGGTGTATATGGCATCTTCTACTGGTCTGTGTAAAGTATTGGGCTTGGTACCTCCTGATCCTTTTGCACTCCCTAAGGGAGGGTTTTGTATCGACTGTAATTTACATCAGTGATATGGTTTCACTTTGAGCAATCCCACACAATTTTTTTTCTCTATTTCTTTTCTCGTTATGGTACTCTGGATTTGTCTGAGTTTAACAGAATTTAAAGGGGGTGTATGTAACAGTGTAAATAATTACTTGGCTTAGATGTTAAATTCCTGTCAAACTTGGGACTGCAACAAAAGGTTGTTTTGTGTATTTTATTTTGAAAGTCTAGAGCGGAAGTTGGTTTTACCCTTAATGCTGGGCATTTTGCTTTGCGTTCAGAAACAAAATGTCGTCACACTGTTGGTGAGTTGCTGCTCTGTTCGCTCGGACATAAAGTCAATAATAAGTGAAAACTACGGTTCATATGATGTGTAAAATATCAGCATTTGTTGTATATCATGCTTGACTAATGAGGCATCTTTAAAACCAATAGTTTTGTTGTTTTGTGACGAATTGTTGCCGTGGTGTTTGAAGAGTCTTTGGGCTAGCAGCCAACATGTGTGAGGTTGTACTAGCTAGTTACTTTCAGCACGGGGTGCACGTGACCTCTATGCTCATGCCAAACTCCTCTTTTTATTTGTAGAATGAGATGAGTCCGTCAGTCTGCCCAGGGCAGCTGTGGCTACTCTCGTAGTTTAACCACCACCGGTATGACTGTGTGTGAACGAATTGAACCAGGAACCATGTAAGCGTCTTTGAGTGCCTAGGCAATAAAGCGCTATATAAAACCTATCAATTATTATTATTAATTATTATTATTATTATGAGACGAGACTTTCAATTAATGCACATTGGTTGTGTTGCATTCCATGTTGCAGGTATGTTTATTTGTGTTGTTTTATATGCAATGTTGTTATGTGCAATTGATATTTGGGTGCTCTTTTAGATAGGATATTTTATGTTTTTATATTTTATTTACAAGCATGTTTTTAGAACCAAAATGTACCACTATACGATCACGTTCAGAAACAAAATGTCGTCACACTGTTGAATGAGATGAGACGAGACTTTCAATTAATGCACATTGGTTGTGTTGCATTCCATGTTGCAGAATAAAAACCGGTGCAGTACTCCACCCAACCTGTCTTGAGGTCCTGTAATTCAAACAGCAAGAGATTCAAGATATCTAGCAGAAGAATTATAACAAAGGTCACATTAGCAAATAAATTATTGCATGTGTTAATTATATAGCCTAAAGTAAACCTAAACAACACTAAATATTCAGCATACTAATAGATTCACATGCTGTACCAATGACAAATTCCGCCGACATTAGTTGTGTTCATCACGTCATATCAATATTTTTTTTGGGCTAGCTTGTTAAGTCGGCTAATTTATGCTCAGCTGTGTGGCGCTGCATGATAGAGGCTTCTTTAAAACGGAGACAAATAAATGCAAGTTATAGCTTGGCAACTGAGGCTTAGGGGGCAAACAATACACTCTTGACTCCATTCATGTATGCAGGGTTTTTCCTGGCTCAGAATGGGCCTTTGGGGGGTCAGTACGCGACCGACAGTAAAGGCAAACGGTTTGTGTATTTTAAGAGAGGTGTTGGGTTGGGAGAGGGGTGTTTCTGTCCAGCTAAAGAGCAGTTCAGTCAGCCTGTCAATCACTGCGTTACCATGGAGCGCACTGACGCTTATGAAATCACAATAAACAACCTGTAGATATGAAGTCAAAATACTAATAATGACTAGGCCTACCTATTTAATACTTTAATTGTTTCTAATTGATCTAAACCATGGAAGAAGGTAGGGCTGCTCGATTATGAAAAAATCATAATCATGATTATTTTGAGTAATCACATTGTGTTATCAAGATTATTAAAGACAGTTAATCATTGATTTAAGAACGTTATGCATTTATTATACTTTTAACAAGGTTTTTTTCTAAAAACACGATTACTTTGGACTTTAAACAAAGGCCTAATTGAACTGAAAACAGGGAGAATAGAAATAGGCTAAATAAGTAAAACATATTTCTAATAATTTAATAAAAATATGTCAAAATAAAAATAACCAGATGTAAATGGTGTTGATAGGGCACATCTTTTGCTAGCATTGAATGTAAGGGCATGATTTATTTATGTCTCATGGAGCTGGCTGTATAGGCAGTTGCATTGTAGTGTTGACTGTTGTGGTGGCAGGAGTTAAGGAGCTTTAAACTTCCTGTGTTTTTTATTCATTGATTGCTTGGTCATAGACCACTATGATTCGACTTAAAGTGAATAAACAAATTGGTCGCGATGTTTAAAGGTGCAGATCAGGTCGTATATCGCTTTTCTTTCTCACTCTCTCCCTCGCGGTCGCGTAGCCTATGTCATGTAAAGGCTCATTTATGCTCTACGTTAGATACGCATACAGATACGGACGGAGCCTTCTGTCCGTACTCTGCGTACATTACGTCCGTATTTCTGCACGTATCCTGCAAGCTTGCGGATGCGTACCAAACGGACAGAACGGAGCATTACTACCGAAGATCACGGGGGGCGCATCGCCAACAGTTCACTTTCACTTACTGTACATTTGTTTACAAACATGAACGAAAGACATAATACTTTAGAAAATGTCTTAACTTTTGAGGAGAGGTTTTTGTGAGTTGGTACGAAATTACATACACATTTATCTATCTATGAGGTTCCATGGCCGGGGCACAGGGACAGACAACTACAACAGAGCAGCATGAGCGGGATCGCACGGGAAGAATGTCAGCTAGACAGCAGGCAGACGGCAGCAATAGAGAAGTGCCAAAGGTCTGTGCGAGACTAGTTTGTTGACATGTCGTGATTAATGTCCTCCTCACAGACCCCCGCTGTCTATAATACAGCCTCTAGTTTAGCCTCTTCCATCGCTACGGTAGTAGGCCTATATCGCTAAAGCTGTTTCTTCCATGGATCTATTATAAAATGTTTAATCCAGTTAATTCACTGTTTGACTCTTCTTCTTCCTATTTGAGTAACGTTTTACTCTGAGCGGCGCTGCTGCCCACCAATGGTTGATTTGCTTAATGTCGATTCCAACATAAAGGACGCATGGAAGTATGAGGGCAGTGACGGATATAACGTTGTAAACGTACGTCTCTATTTACGCACGGATTTGGAGCATAGAGAGGCCTTTACTGAGCCTTTACTCGCGTGTCCGCGCGTGACAAATCTTGCACATAATTTTAGTTTGTTGTGAGTCTGAAGTGTTTTCAGACAACACAATTAGTTTTACCTTTATTCTCGTCATCTAGAAGTTTTTCAAAACACCCAGCAATGCGCAACATCTCCCTCGTACTCTCTGGACCAGCCGATAGCGAAACTATCAGGTGAGGGAGGGGCCGAGCGGAGTGCATAGCAGAAGGGTTTGCTGCATTTATAAGCCTGCATGCCCCGGCGAGCGGAACAATGATAGTTTAATAACGATTATCCCCGACCTGATTTATTTTTTTACAACTGAGATTGCAAGTAATATGACTGGAATGGCGCGGAATGAAAACATTGAGCTTAAAGATTTATTATTTACTAAAAAAAACCTTGCGCTGAGATTCTGGGGCGCTAAAATTCCTTGCGGCGCCAACATTTTTGAATGCAGGAAAAACCTGGTATGTGTTACCTCCTGGTGGGCAGGACCTGATATGGAGTGGCACGCTAAACCGGCGTCATTCATTCTATAAACTGCTCATTGGCGTGAGCACGGAAGAATGCGGATTAGCGGTCCATGGCATGGCGATAGGTATGACAGCACTAGGCAGTCATGACTTATGAAAGGGGCGCCAGGTGCAATGAACGTCAGCGGATGGTAATTCAATCATCATCGTTCAGCATCGTAAGCATAGCATGTAACTAATCTTTCAACAGCAAAGTTTTTCTTACGCCTGCAGAAAGATCATACATGTAGCTATGATACAGGGCACACTTTCGACGTGTTTTAATATTCATAGTGGACTTAACAGTCATAGAAGATTCTGATATGATATAAGTAACCTGACGTCCGAGATCAAATCTAGGAACATCCCACGAAAAGGGGGAAAACGGAGACATTTCCAGTTTGGCTAGTCAAACTGGAAAGATTGAAAAACTGGAAAGATTGAAAAACCTAATGAGGTGTCAACAAAACGGGAACAGGTAGTTGTTTCTGTTTAGCCAGGGACAGGCAACCAACAATGGGGACGTCTGGTCACCTTTATGATAGCCTATGTGATGTAGGCTATGATCGGTATTTTGCAAATCACACACTTAGACTAAATATGATAGAGAAGCAGAAACAGATAGGAGCAGTAAAGTCAGCTATTTTAATAAGTTAACAATATATGATTAGGCTATATATAAATATATTTATTAATTTACAGTGACGAGCATACGCAATAAAGACAATCACAGGGATAACAAACAGAGAACATAAATAAAATAGGATAAAGATCAAAATCCTTTAAAAAAATTCGATTGTAAGGATGGTTTATTTTATGCATTTTTAGTATTATTGTTTGCTGTTGTTGTTTGATTTTCTTTTGATTGCTGTGGTTTTGTATTGAATGTGTTTTTAAATGTAGCGCACTGCAAGGCACGCATTGATTTCCTGTCTGTGTCTGAGGAACCAACTCGAGACTAGACTGAACTTGGTATTCCCCCCCCCCCCCCCCCCCTAGTATAGAACATTGGACAAAAATGCCATGCTAAATCCATGCTGGTGAACTTCTACACGGCCATCATTGAGTCCATCATCACCTCTGCCATCATCATCTGGTTCCCCGCTGCAGCAGCCAAGGATAAGGCCAAGCTGCAGCGGGTGATACGCTCGGCGGAGAAGGTGATTGGCTGCCCCTTGCCCCCCCTTGGGGCCCTGTTTAACAGCAGGGCTCTGGGGAGGGCCAGAAAGATCATGGGTGACCCCGCCACACCCAGGCCACGGTCTCTTCGCCCCGCTCCCTTCAGGCAGGAGGTTGCGGTCAATAAGGACTCTCAAAACCAGACATTTGCACAGCTTCTTCCCCACGGCCATCCGACTATTAAATGCTCTGCCCTCCCCCCCCCCCCCCCCCTCAGTAACCAAATGGTCCCGTTGTACATATACTTGATCTCTTGGCACGTTGGCACTTCTTATTGATTATATGATTATATAATTTATTATTTACTCATTTTTGCACTATATATGTTGGTTTGCACTGTCTTGTCCTGTCTTGCACTTGTCCTATTGTAAACTCCACTGTACCAAATCAAATTCCATACATGTTCACATGTCATGGCAAATAAAGTCTTCTGAATCTGAATCTGACAACCAACTCCAGTTTAGGAATAACTGCCTTTTCCTGTAGTGCCCCTAATTCATGGAATGCTCTGCAGAGCAACTTAAAAATGACTGCTCTTCCTACTCTTGGTTTATTTGAATCTATGATTTCTGAATTTTACACATCTGACTGTAACTGTTTTAGCTGAATTCATTGTTCATTTAGTATTTTATTCTTGCTCTTTTTTTGTATTTTGTATAGGCCTACTTTATTTAAATTAATATATTTTATCCTATTTTATTTATGTTCTCTGTTTGTTATCCCTGTGAGTGTCTTTATTGCGTATGCTCGTCACTGTAAATTAATACATATATTTATATATAGCCTAATCATATATTGTTAACTTATTAAAATAGCTGACTTTACTGCCCCTATCTGTTTCTGCTTCTCTATCATATTTAGTCTAAAGTGTGTGATTTGCAAAATACCGATCATAGCCTACATCACATAGGCTATCATAAAGGTGACCAGACGTCCCCATTGTTGGTTGCCTGTCCCTGGCTAAACAGAAACAACTACCTGTTCCCGTTTTGTTGACACCTCATTAGGTTTTTCAATCAGATTGCTAGTCAAACTGGAAATGTCTCCGTTTTCCCCCTTTTCGTGGGATGTTCCTAGATTTGATCTCGGACGTCAGGTTACTTATATCATATCAGAATCTTCTATGACTGTTAAGTCCACTATGAATATTAAAACACGTCGAAACGTGTGCCCTGTATCATAGCTACATGTATGATCTTTGCAGCAAAGAAAACCGCCTGAAAATCAGTTTGGTATTTAACCCTTTACCTCCCTGCTCAACCGTTTGGTAGAGCACATTTTAAGTCACAATATCTTATTGATAGGAATGTTATAACTTAATTCAACCTGATTGAGCCATCTCTACCGTTCGGTTTACGTATGTTATCCCAAAAACATCCACTAGGTGTCACTGTGTTTTTCAATCGTACGCCTTTTAAGTCTCACTCAAAAGAGGAAATCAGAATCGAGAAAATTGCTCCCGCCATGTGGACGGCTTTTGGTTAAAATTGGAAAGGTAGGTACATTTTTTCAACATATTATAGTATCAGAAAGCCTATTGAACAGAATGATGTTAATTGATACCACAAAATAAACTATTGTACATGTTTAATAATTTTTTCTAAACTACGTCAACCAAACGGTTGATTTGGCACTTTATGGTAGACATAGCAAAATTAAGCTAAATCATTTATAATAAACAGTGTGCTATGAAATCAAAGCTTTTTATCAGTTATTGCTTTAAATACTAAACATTTAATGTTATTCCAATATAAATGTGCAGAAATAATGTCTTAATTGTGTAGTTTTGACCCTTTCTGAGTTGTTTTCAAAATAAATGTGGTAAATATCGAGAAAAAATACGTGAAAATCCTAAATATCACAACTAATTCCAATTTAAACAAATGAATGATGCTGGAATACCATTGTAGAAGAATGTGGTTTGTTATTTCAGTTTTTCCAATTTGTTTTAAAATACTAGATGGATGCTAAAAGTTTCTACGGTGCAAGACACCGCACTCTCCTGGCCCTTGTACCAGAACGTCCTGAAGATTCTGATGCTGATCTGAGTGATAATGATGACCAAATAGAGGATCCGGATTATCATCCCACACCAGCAGAAGTCGCTGGTGACAGTCCTTTTGAATCCCTGGAAGAAGAAGAGGCTCCCTCAACCAGCAGCTCCACTACACAGCCGCCTCGTAAAAAAAGCAGAAAAGGAAAAAGCGCCCTAAAAACAGTTTCCTTAGAGGAGCCAGGGGTTACCCCTGACCCAAGTTCCCCCTCAGGCCCAAACAAAGGCACAGAGAGAATCTGGAAGCATGAGGACATTGAGGAATTTGAGGTTCCAGATTCAAGGTTTGAACCCCCTGAGGCTGTACAGACACCCTTCCAGTACTTCAAAAGGCTTTTCACTGATGAGATGATTAAACATATTGGCCATCATACCAATCTCTACTCAGCCCAAGAGTTGGGGGATCCCATCAAGACTAGCCCTGAAGAGATACAAGATTTCCTGGCAATCTTACTCTTCATGGGTGTTTTCACCTTCCCATCACTGGAGGACTACTGGCACTACGAGTCACGGTTCGACGTGATAGCTGATATCATGCCAAAGAAGAGATTCCAGCTTTTACGCAGGTACATTCATTTCAATGATAACCAGCAGTGGAATCAGAGTCCAGACCGATTCTACAAAATCCGTCCCCTCTTTGACATGCTTCGAGAGCAATGCCTTCTGATCCCATCAACTTACAAACACAGTGTGGATGAAGTCATGGTAGCATATAAAGGCACAAGGGCTGGCAGTCTCCGCCAATACATTGCAAACAAGCCAGACAAATGGGGCTTTAAGATGTTCTGCCGAGCCAGTTCATCTGGCATCATCCACGACCTGCTGATTTATCAAGGTGCATCCACATTTTTCAATGTTGCCCTCAGTGAGCAGGAGCAGACGCTACTTTTGGGGTCAAAAGTAGTGACAACACTATGTAAAACAATAGCACTCCCACGCCTTTCTGTCGTCTTTTGTGACAACTACTTCACCAGTTTTAACTTGGTCAGAGACCTGCACACATCGCTGGGTGTCAAGTGCATTGGCACCGTCCGACCAAACCGCATTGGTGGAGCTCCCTTGATGACAGACAAAGAGCTGATGAAGAGAGGGCGTGGAGCATGTGATTACATGTCTGCTGACGGAGTGGTTGCAGTCAAATGGTTTGACAACAAATGTGTCAATCTTCTGAGCAACGCCTGTGGGATCATGCCTTTTTCAACGGTCAAACGGTGGAGCAAAGAGTCCAAGGCAAAGATTGCCGTCCCATGCCAATCACTCATACCTGCCTACAATGAGCATATGGGAGGGATTGATCTGTCCGACATGCTTGTGCACCTCTACAAGACCCCAGCGAAGTCAAAGAGATGGTACTTTCCCCTCTTCGGCTACATCCTTGACTTGTGCATCGCCAATTCTTGGCTGGTCTACAAAAGGGACTGTGGCCTGCTGAACGAGAAACCCTTGTGTCTCAAAAGGTTTCGCCTCGCAGTCGCCCACAGCATGACGCAAGTCAACAAGTATGCAACCAAAGTTGGCCGACCATCATCCAGCTCCCCCCCACCAGAGACGAACAAGTATACCCCACGACCCTCACGACCAAAACCCCAACCAGATGTGCGTTATGACAACATGGGACATTGGCCGCTTCACAGTGACAAGCGGGGGCGATGCAACCTCTGTCCGAAGGGTGTCTCAAGATGGAAGTGTCAGAAATGCAAGGTGTTCCTGTGTTTGTCTGCAAACCAGGAATGCTTTGCAGCATACCACCAGAAATAAAATGGATCTAATGCTCAAAAAGCATTGGTGCTGTTGCACTACCACACCGATGAGTTGTGTTGTTGAAATGTATTTGTGTCTTTTACAATGTGTTCCTGTTTTTGCATTGTTTTCCCTTCTTTAAATGCGAAACAGCAATGCTGCATAGTATACTTCTAGAAATGTCTCCTCATAAAGAAAAAAAAGTGGATCTAATGCTCAAAGAGCATGGTGCTGTTGCATTGGTGCTGTTGCCCCTACACAGAAGAGTTGTGTTGAGATAAAGAATGTCAAAAGTCTAATGTTTCCTTGTGTTCAACAATGTTTACCAGTTTTTGCATTGTTTTCCAATGTTCAAATGCGAACCAGCTTAGTATTCAACTAGTAATGTCCATATTTCGCCCCAAAAATAATTGTGCTGTTGCACCACCACACAGTGAAAGTGTGATGAGATATGTCAGAGGTGCATTTTTTTATCCTGTGTGTTTTGCAATACTGACAATATAGAAATAAACTGGATCCAATGCTTAAATATTTGACTTGTTCTACTATTTGTTGTATTTGTAGGAGTTTCGGTACTTTAACCATTAAGCGACATCTCAACCGTTTGGTAGAGGCTGATATTTAAAAAACTGGGGGTCCTGTTGAAAAAAAAAAAAAATGATTCTGATTATTATCCACCCAAGGGAATACAAAATGCAAAAAAATAATTTTTACATAGCAGTTTTCTTGGTGCGGGAGTTATGATTAATTACATGCGCTGACAGTTCATTGCACCTGTCAAACAGACTGCACTGAGTGGAACGTGTTACCTTTCCAAGATGGCGCCCGCATTTCTCGTCAGCGCCAATAGGCAGTAGCGGCCAACTATGGGTGCAGCAGCAGCTGTGAACTGCTGCGGCAACGCGCCTCCGTTTGTGTCCACTCTGCGCGTTCACGTTGACAAAGGAAGTGTGTGTGGAGGAGGAGGAGGGGGGGCATATTTATTGGGGCATTATTGTCAAACGTTTTTAATCGTTGAGCATGTATAGATGATAATGTCGGCATGGGCCACATACACTGTAAAAAAAAAAGAGAGAAAAAAAAAAGACGCAGTTTCTTTCACTAAATTGAAACATTTATTTTTCAAAATCAAGATTTAGGCCATTATTCTCATATTTGATATCCTTGTCATGAATTGTGATTAAAAATGGATAAAAACGTGTTTTAGTATAATATATAATGTAGATGCGAGGATGATTATTAAAAAAACAGGTCACTTTTCGTTTTTCGTGTTTTGATTTCCAAACGGATATGGATTGAACGGAAGGTACACGGATTCTGGAGTAACACCACTAGCTATATTTTGAAATCAACACTGTAGAGTGTTTTGCAGAATATGAAATTTGACTCCCTGTATTAACACCAACTCTTTTAGAAGAATAACTCTCTTGTAGTTAAATTACACTAAACCAGCGTTGAAACAACTATATGTTTTACACTCCACTCCAACACTGAATATCTAACACTTTGGATTTTGCTGTGTATGCATATTTAATGAGATATTGCCTAATTTGCATATTTTATTACATTTTTTAGACAAAGTGTAATACAAAAAGTATTTCTGTTAATATGAAGATTAATCTGGTAGAAATGTATGAAGATATCTATAAAGGAAAAAAAAGTCCCATTCACCACGTAGTGTGATACTAGTGTAACCTGTTGTGGTCATTTTCAGGACTTCGCCCCGGATAGAGATTTTGTCACACATCCCACGTTGTTCACTGGGGTCATATTAGTCTATAACAGTTGAGATATTCTCCGCTAAATGAAGCGCATACAAAACTTTCCCAGCACCTAGACCAGACCTGGGCATTGTGTGGCCAGCGGGCCACATCCGGCCCGCTGGCTGTCTCTGACTGGCCCGCGAGAGGTCAATGGAAAATTAAGAATCAAACGTAAATAAGTTTAATTCATGCATGGAATACAACGGCATTGCTTTTATTTTGAAGGCACGTTTAGATTTCGCGCGAGCGTATGCAGCTTACTCTTCACTGGTTGTAAATCGCAATTCAAAAAAAGGCGAATAAGCTTGTATGTGCGCTGTTTAAGTGCGCTGCCGTGAGCTGCGCGCTGAAAAAAAGTGATTCAGAGCAAGCTACACAGTCAACCTCCGCACTCGGGGAAGTGGGGCGATAATATCAGACAGACAACCTGCTTGTACGTTCACTTGTCTGCGCCTGTTGGTCTGGAAACTCTCCATTGAAGCTTTTTCAAAAAGACCAGAAATCTGGGCTCACGTTTCAATTGGTTCTATCTAATATGGGCGCTCCAGAGCCCCTTGTTTGGTACTCTGGGGAGGACGTAACCGGATGACGACAGTGACGTGCATGCGACGTCGAAGCCGTGATAGTAAACATCAAAGATGGCTGCGGATATGTTGTGTGAGTTTGAGACTGCTTTGGCCTCGACCCTTTACGATTTGGAAGACGGCACTCAAATATTTCATTAGCAAGTATGTGGAATGTTCTGTTTTGCCGACCGACCACGGCAAACGTTTAATTTAACAGTTTAACAGCTGTTCGCTAAACAAAAGGGGCTTACGTCACCTTGTGCATCGCTCTGATTGGTTGTAGTGCTATCCAACTGCATGCAGTGGCATTTGAAATGCACGAGTAGGAGCCGCCCCTTGAGTTGGAAATGACTATTGATCGTGGCCAGACCCTCTATCGTTCAAGATATCAGGGTCTGGATTTCCAGGCTAGCTATGTGCATGAACACAGCCAAAAGTATTTAAAAAAAAATTAAAAGTGCATAAAACGCGCTAAACACGGGCCCAGAGGGTTAACATAGCAAATACAATATCAGTTATAACAGTAGCATTTGGCTAAAATAGCCCAAGCCTGAGGTAGAAACTTAGGTATGAAAATATAGCCCACAAAAGTAGTCTATATGTGAAATGAAAGTAACACGCATCATCTATCACTCTCATCATTCTAACCTCTCCCTGTCCCCCTCACCCTAAACACCCAGCTGTGATGCCTGAACCTAATCACCATTTTCAGGAACATGGGACCATCGAGCTACGCACACACACGCACACACACACACACACACACACACAACAACACACACCACACACACACACACACACACACCACACACACACACTCACACACACCACACACTGATCATAAAGTTTCTCACGCCAATATTCAACACATGACTTAGACGTGGGATGTGCAAGACAGGGGCTTTCTTGTCTTTTCAGAGAAAACATCTGACTTCAATTAACAGATAAATAACAGCCTCAGAAAGAGTTCCTGATTAAATCTAACTTGTTACTTTTGCACCATATTAGTATACCTCAGGGCCGGCGGTAGCCAGGGTGGGCCGTGCCCACCCAAATGTGGGCTGTGCCCACCCAATAAAAAAAAATAATGATTTTTTTTTATTTTTTAGGTGGGAGTCCAGGCCCACTATCGGACGGACCTGTTCATTCGCTGTCCAAGAAAATGTCAAATCGAATTCAGACAATTGATTAATACTAAAGAATATACCATTACCATGCATTGCTTCTAATTGTATTATTGGGTGGGCAGGATAGCCTGCCTCCAAGTTACCCACCCGCTTATAGTGGTCACTGGTCAGCAGAGCCGGCCCGAGGCATAAGCGAAATGAGCGGTTGCTTAGGGTCCCGACTGCCAGAGGGGCCCCCCCAATTTGTTTTAGTTTTTTTTTTAGTTTGTGTGTTTGATATCAACATCATATTATATAAATGTAAATTATCATACAATAAAAGGAATACAATGTTTTGGTAGATAGTTAATAGCTTAATAATTGAATCAGTTCATCTGGGAGGTAATCCGAGGTTAACTGATCACGTCAAATTCAAGTCCATGGCATGCACAGTGTGTATTGAGTTTATTTAAAAATATTTGAAAATGGGGCTGCCCTCTGTTGCCCATGCACTGTGTATAGTCTAGCCTATTTCAGCCTCGTCTGTGGAAAAAAAGATAACTGGACAACAGAGTTCTTCTGCTTCGTTTCTCTCACTGCATTTAAATGAATTCATTATATTACAGAAAAATATGTCCCGTAAAAGAAAAAGAGCTCCAAGCCCAACCCAGAGGACCCTGCCTAATATTTTATTTCAAATTTATATTTCTATGGAAAATCCATGTGTCTTTCTTCAATAGCTGCAAATTCATCCGACCCAGTGTCTCCAAATTATTTGTTCACACAAAATTCCTCAGATTTAGCCTCTTAATTTTCCTCTCAAAGTGCACCAGATTCATGCATTTCACTTTAAAACATACTACCATAGCCTATACTGATTTAAAAAAAGATATGGAAAATATAGAAACAGGAGGAGATTAAGATTAAGATTAAGATTGTTTCCAGCAATTATTTTCTTCATGAATGTGTGGCAGTTCCATGCGCAACAGGGATGTCACTTGTGTGCGTTTCACGCATGGGGCTTTAACGGAAGGGAATGTGGGGGTTTGTATCTCTGGCGATGCCACAGCGATCGCAGGGACTTTCACTTGTGTCATTAAACTTATAAATCTGACTGTATTTCATATCAAAGGGACACAGCGATGACTGTATTAAATATCAAACTGATAAAAACGATCCGACTGCAGGCCATAGTGTATCACATAAAGTATTTTCATATTGACGGACATCGCATCCATTCAGTTAATGCAAGTCAGTTAGATGACTAAAAAGTACTTGTTCATATAGTTTGAACACTTAGTGAATCAGAGTGAATGGTATTCTGCTAAAATATCAAATAGCCTACTTTAAATATACGTGATATACAATAGCTGGATCGTTTTTAACAGTTTGTCATTAAATACAGTCATCGCTGTGTCCGTTTGATATGAAATACAGTCAGATTTATTAGTTAAATGACTCAAGTGAGAGCAAACATCCCTATGGTAGAGCTAAGAAGGCTCTGAGGGCGCTCCAGATCAACCTTACCAACGTATGACGTACGAAAGAGATTCGTAGCAAAGATCGTTTCGGGAAACAGGCAAAGTTAAGATAAGTAGGAACTCTACGTAGGGGTTACGAATGACGTGGCGTTAAGAAGGCTCTAAGAAGGCTTCGGGAAACCGGCCCCAGAAAAGTAGTACAATAGGAGATCTTTAAGGAAGAAGAAAAAAATCATGTCTGACCCTATGGTCCAAGAGGCTTTATTGTAGAGCACCATGAGCTGTACGTATGTAATACATTTCAAGTCCATCAGAGTCAGGGGGAAAGGGGCGTGGCCTGTCAAACATCACATTTAGTTTATTATGGTTTTCGCATTTATGGCACCCCCTATGGATTAATCTTGACAAGCTTTAAGGGACATGCTACCACATGTCTTTGGCACATATCCAGTAAGTTGTATGATCATAGGTCCTATGGTCAATGAGTTATGGCCAATTTGCTGATAAGCCCCACTCCTAAGTAAACACGTTGGTCAATGGCGGCCATGTTTTTCAAGCTATCCTAATAATCTTTTACATCCGCGTCTTGCCAGGTGGAGTTGTATCGGTGTATGAGTGTGTGTATGAATGGGTGAATGTGGTAAGATATGTAAAGCGCTTTGGGTCTGAGAAAATCGGCTAGAAAAGCGCTATATAAGTCAAGTCCATTTACCATTTGTATGTCGAACCAAACTTTCCGGACAAGTATGGCTGTGTTTGGAGACAGCATTTCAGAATCCCTGAGTAGGTGCAGGTCCGTTTGTGACAGGGCGGGATGGTGCTGGCTGACGTCCTTTCCATTTTTGCGTTTTTTTTTTTTACAACAGATTTAAATACGCCGTTACTGGACGATTGAGAATTTATGATATCATGATTGGTAAAGTAGCGACATATTCCAGACCTCAATGGAATATAACTGGCAACAGAGTAACTGTTGCCGTCACTTCTCTGCACCGATGGGTAAAAAGAACACAGCAAGCTGTTCAGGTTTTCTGCCCCGTATGGTTCAAGGTTTGTTGACATTTTTTTTCCCCTCAAGCCAATCTTTAAAGGATGTGATGGCCCATACCGTATTCCTTTTTGTATTGATTGATTTCATGGTGATCTTCTTCTATTTGGTTCTCATCTCGTTCGTCCAGCTCCTTGTGTCTTTTCTTGGCTTTTCCTGGTGACTTTTCCTCCCTCAGCTATGTCTCCAAGGTCCAGTTCTCTCTAAAAATATTGACATTAATGTTTGGAAAATGTTCCATTTTAAATAAAGTGAATATTAGCCTACCAAAAAGTCTATCAGCGGAGAATGTGAGAAGATGTGAAAAAGCTGGTCAGAACGTCACTATAGCAACAATATTTCATAATCATAGCAACAGTCATTATACCCTTGACAGTGGTCTGTCTTGCTGGAAAAACAGACCTGTAGAATGCTGGTTTTTCTAAGTGCCATGTAATAAATACTAATATTAACTCATTGCAGAAAGAAACAACCAACTATGAGTGGCTTTCTGATTGGAACATCATCATGTACACCACAGCAAGCATCTGTCTTGACAGATAGCATCCTTAACATGCTAGTTACTGACATGGGGCCTCTGTCAATGGTCCAAGATGACGGCTTCAGGACGATGATTCACACCTTGAATCCTGGTTACACTCTTCCCTCAAGGACCCATTTCACTAAGCTTATGGAGAGAAAATATGACATACATTCAATGAAGCCCACAGAAGACTGCTTTAAACAACAAGAACAGCAAACTTGCTCTCACCGCTGATGTTTGGACAAGTGTAGCCATTGAGGCCTATACCTCACCTTGCCACTACATCACAGACGACTGGGACATGAAGTCAATCTGCCTCACTACCATGCCACTGCAGGACAGACATACTGCATCCAACATTGCTGAATGGTTGGAAGAAGTTGTAGCCAGGTTTGAAATCCCTCAGGCTAGCAACATCATTGCCATAGTCCATGATAATAGTGCCAATGTTGTGGCTGCGGCACGCATCCTGGAGGAGAAGAATGGGTGGTCCTCTGTGCTGGTCATACCTTGCAACTTGTGATCAATGCTGCGTTATAGCATCCAAGCACTGAAAAGGCTGTCGGGCTGCATGATGTCTCGTGCAACATTTTAAAAAAAGTGAGCTAGCCATGAGCTATGAGCAAAACAGCAACAGATGGCCCCACCTGAGCACTGCCATGTTCAAGATGTAAGCACAAGGTGGAACAGCACCTATTATATGGTCAGTCGACTGATTGAGCAAAGATGGCCTGTAACAGCAACACTGTCTGACTGCTCTGCCACACAGAGGAAAGAGGTAACTTGATTTGAAACCAGAATAGTGGATCCTGCTAGAAGAACTTTTAAAAGCCCTCAAGCCTTTAGAATGTGCCATTTTGTTCATGAGTGCAGAGAAATGCACAACAATATCTTCAATACCTCCACTTGTGCTACCTTTGAAGGCTGTTACATACTCCGCGAGAAGAAAGAACAAAGTTCTCGTGACAGAGCTGCGAGAAGTTCTTTCTGGTCTGACATTACATACTTCACGAGAACTCAACTGCCGAACTCCTCACGCGGCGCATTGTTACCATGGTAATTGATTCAGTAGCGCCAGCTGATTTCACTTCACTTTCCTCATTGACTTCAGACTGACCAATCACACAATAGTTCTCGGACAAGCTGCGAGAAGAAAGTTCGGCCCGGGTGATGTGTCGAGAACAAGCTACGAGAACAGCTAAACAAGAGCTGAGAGAAGAAAATTACGCAATTTTCTTCTCGCAGCTCTCGTCACCGAGAACTTTGTTCTTTTTTCTCGCGGAGTATGTAACAGCCTTTAGTCTGGCCCGTTGCAGGCTTTTCAACTCACTGCTACCAAGCAGCTACAGGAGCGATGTAAAAGCGAGACTTCTTTTTCAGACACAGCAGCAAACACAGTGATTCTTGCGTCAGCACTTGACCCAAAGTTTAAGAAACTGAAGTTTCTTTCCCCTGAAGAAATCCTTCATGTTCAAACCACAGTGCAAAGACTGGCGCTTGGAGAGATAGAGATGGCTGTGCAGCAGCCCGTCACATCCACCGATACAGCTTCTGAATCAGGCCCGGTTCTAGACAGTTAGATTAGGGTGGGCTGGTAGAAATCGTAGGTGGGCAGAGATACCGAAGATGCAAGTGTGCGCTGATCGCGCAAGCAGACATTTTTTGCCCTTGTAAGATCTCTGCGCCTGCTTTTTGGCACAGTTACTGTAATGTTAGTTTTTAGACACATCACTGCTGAAGGGGGGGTTACCATGATAACACTGATACTAGAAGCTTTCCATATCAGCCACCTTCTATGAAAAGCAGAAGTATTACATTGTCTTAGAAAATAAATAAATGAAATATACAGAATAATTTGCACAACACCTTCAAAACCTTCTCAAAGACACCTCAGAACTTGATGAAATATCACAGTATCTCTGAATTGAAAATCTACTGCAGCTGGGAGAAATACTGATATTAAGGAATTTTCCAGACTAAAGTAGTAAAATTGCAAGGAAAAACAAATGTAATTTACATATTTTTTAAACCTGTTGAACACAATACGCAATCGACTTTGATTGTTGCAGTGTGGGAGATTTATTTTTTCATGTTTTGTTTCCAAATTTTTCTAGCCTGGAAATCCAGACCCTGATATCTTGAACGATAGAGGGTCTGCCCACGATCAATAGTAATTTCCAACTCAAGGGGCGGCTCCTACGCATTTCAAATGCCACTGCACGCAATTGGATAGCACTACAACCAATCAGAGCGATGCACAAGGTGACGTATTAAGCCCCGTTCGTTTAGAGAACAGCGGTTTAACTGTTAAATTAAACGTTTGGCGTGGTCGGTCGGCAAAACAGAACATTCCACTTACTTGCTAATGAAAGATTTGAGTGTCGTCTTCCAAATCGTAAAACGTTGAGGCCAAAGCCGTCTCAAACTCAAACAACATATCTGCAGCCATCTTTGATGTTTACTATCACGGCTTCGACGACGCATGCACGTCACTGTCGTCATCCGGTTACGTCCTCCCCAGAGTACCATATAAGGGGCTCTGGCGCGCCCATATTAGATAGAACCAATTGAAACCATAGCCAGATTTCTGGTTTTCTTGATAAAGCCTCCACGGAGCGTGTCCAGACCAACACGCGCAGTCATTGAGGACTTTAACCAGAGCGGTCTCAGTGCTGTGGTGTTGACGAAAACCTGATTGAAATACATCAAAGCAGTTGTTCATTGCCATGTAGTTATTTAGCTGCTGATAAACAGCTTTTTCAATGATCTTGCTTAAAAATGGCAGGTTAGATATGGGCTTATAATTGTTCATGACTGCTGTTTCTAGGTTGTTCTTTTTTAGGAGTGGCTTGATGACTGCTGTTTTCAGGGCCTGTGGGAATACACCTGACCGAAGGGACATGTTGACAATTTCTTGGACATCTGAGGCCATGCAGTTAAAAACCGTTTTAAAGAAACCTGTGGGTAGAATGTCAAGGCAACAGGAGGAGGAATTCAGGTGTTGTATAATGTCCTCCAGGTTTTTCTGGTTAATCAGACAAAATTCTGTCATTGCATTTGGATTGATTTTAAGTGGGCACAGGGATAAAACATATATTGAAACCGGTATTGATGTGATGACAGCTTGTCTAATTCTATGAATTTTGTCAGTAATGAAGGAGGCAAATTCATTGCAGGCCCTCGTGGAGAGATGTTCAGATGCTACTGACACAGGATGGTTTGTGAGCCTGTCAACAGTAGAAAATAGGGCACGTGCATTGTTGCTGTTTTTGGTGATGATGTCAGAGAAAAAATACTGCCTTGCATTTCTCAGTTCCGAGTTAAAAGTGCGAAGTTTTCCTTTGAAGATGTCGTAATGAACATTGAGATTTGATTTTCGGCACCTACGTTCTGCTTTACGGCACTGTCTTTTTTCTAGTCTGACCTGCGGGGCATTTCTCCGGGGAATCTGGGGATCTTTTTTTACCAGAGACGGCCTTAGTGGGTGCAATGGCATCAATAATATTTGGAATTTTTGAGTTGAAGTTATCCACAAACACATTAACTGAGATACAGGGGAGGAGTGGAGTCTGAGAAAATGCTTTGACAAATTCCTCACTGGTGTTTTCAGTAATACACCGCTTCTTGATTACTTTTGTTTGGTCGCCTTTGTGTATAGCCACTGTACTTTCAAAAAACAAACATGAATGGTCGGAGAGACCCACATCAGTTACAGAAACATTTGCAATGTCCAGGCCTTTGGAAATGATTAAGTCCAGGGTGTGCCCTTTGTTATGTGTAGGCCGGTTCACATGCTGGGAAAGTCCAAAGTGTTCCAGGACATAGCACAGTTCTTTAGTACTTCTGTCCTCAGGCTTGTCAACATGTATTTATTAAAATCACCAACGATTAATACACAGTCAAACTCAATGCAGATTACAGACAGCAGTTCAGCAAAGTCATCAAAAAAGCTAGCACAGTATTTAGGTGGCCTGTAGATATTAACAAAAATGGCTCGAGAGGCTGAATTTAACTTGAGAGCCACATATTCAAATGAAACAAAATTTCCACAAGAAATCTTTTTGCATTGTAGAGATTCATTAAATAAAATAGCAACTCCACCACCTTTCCTATGAACTCTGGCCTCACTCATGAAAGTGAAGTTTGGGGGGTTGTCTTGGTCCAACCAAGTTTCAGTTAAAAACATAAAATCAAGATTGTGCTTGGTAATAAAATCATTAATTAAAAATGTTTTACCTGTTAAAGATCAGGGGCCGTATTCACAAAACATTTTATCTTAGCGCTAAGAGTACTCCTAAGGAGCACTAAAAGTTCTTAGTAAGGAGTAATTTCTTAAAACCTATTCACAAAGCTGATAAGACCAACTTTTACTAAGGAGTGGGAGGAACTCCTAAGCTAAGACTAGAGGGCGGTGTTGACCCTGTTGCTATGGATGATGTCATGTTCATACCTTCTATGCCCACAGTGATTGGCTGGGAGGGAATGAGAGCTAAGAGTGAATTTATGATAGAAACACTGTGGGAGATATCCATATTGTGTCGCTGTATTAAAGTAAAGAGTTTTTATATACAATTAATGACAAGTGACACTGATTTAACATGAAACCAAGATACTGCAGGGTTTCCCACACATTCGTTCAAAATTAACCTACAATAGCGCCACATAGGTCTATTCATTTTAAATTTTACAATGATTTGAATCTTAAAAAATATCCTCATTGAACAGCTGCACGCCATGCACTCTCACTGTATTTCTCTCAACGGCGGACTATGCAGCAATAGTCAGACAGCGACAAACCAGGAAATTCACAATTAAGAAACAGCCGGCGAAATCGTAAAGTGCACGCGGAAGGAAAAAGGCGAGACGCCCAACTATACAGTAGCGGACCTGTGGAACGGAGGAGATGCTGCGAAGCGCCACATATAGGCCTACTCTAGTAACAAATTAAACCCAAACGTGACACCAACAGTAACTTTCAGCGCATCGTAAACCCAAAGCAACTGCAGGAAAAGGAACTTAATAAGTATTTTTTTATATAAATGTAATAAATATAAATGTGTCTATCATTTCTAAATATAGCTTTACTAAGATCATTAAACCCTTACAGCTATTAAGGTACCTTTTGTAAAGCTCACTAGCATTAAATCTCTCCAAAACACCATCAAATGGTTGTCTGTGAATTACTCTTAGTGACTTAGGAGTCCTCTCGAGGACTCCTAGCTTTTCATAGATTTAGGAGCTAGTTTTAGCGCTAAAATGCTTTGTGAATTACACTTATCTTAAAAAGTTAGGAGTCTTAAAATTAGGAGTGAAACGCCCCTTATTTTTGAGAGTTACTCCTAAATCAGGACCTTAGGACCTACTCTTAGCCTTAAAATGTTTTGTGAATACGGCCCCTGATGTTTAACAAGGCCAAACTTAGTGTGTTTGAATGTGAAGCATTGTCAGCCCTATATACTAGAGCAGACTGTGGCTGAAGGGGAATGGATACCAGGTTTGAAAAATTTGCTGTATTAAAGTGACAAATGTTTCTTGAACGTTTTGTGTGGTTAGTCACACAAACAGCAACAATATGGGGAGGTGAAGTAACCGTTAGTGTACATGGTGATGCCGGAGGTGGACAGTAGGGGGTGCTGGAGACTCGAATGGTAACCTGAGATGAGTGCAGAGGAAGAGAGGTGTGGGCGATCTGTGGAGTGGGTGTGTGCCGAGTAAACAGTCACGCACCTGTGGAGGATTGCACTACATGCTGGATATTGCATGCCAGAATGTGGCTTCCATGGTGGGTTGGGTGAATCCCATCCCTTTTAAATAGATCTGCCTGGTTCCAGAACAAATCAAAATTGTCGATAAAAAACATGTCATGTGATCTACAGCTGGACTGAAGCCCATGGACATATAAAGAAATGGACACCGTATTGAAACATGGCGCCCATTCATTCCTATGAAAGCTGCTCATTGGCGCAGAGAAGCAACAAGGAAGCGGCCATACTGCTCTCATGTGAGCCCTGGCACGCCCCTAAAGTTATGTAGCTGCCAGGAATATGCAATGCTGTTTTAAAGGGGACATATTATGCAAAAACTCGGGTTTAAATGTATATTTCCGAGGTCTACTAGAAAAGGTTTTAATGGTTTATTGTTCAAAAAACACATTAGTTTTCTACCATTTCCCATTTCTTCATCGCCTTTTCCAGCCTCTTCTGCCCTCTATCTCAAAAAGTAGGTTTTGACAGCTACCCCCCTTCGCAAAAATCCTAGTCTGCTCTGACTGGTCAGATCTACATGGGCGTGCATGCACCGCCCTGCTCATTTACTCTATACCTACCTACATGGGCATGACACACGCCCAGCTTTTTACCTCTATTGTTGACAGTGATTGACACGTCAGCAGGGAAGGAGCAAGATGGCGCCAGTGTGTTTGTCGGCCTGCCGTCAGCTCTTACCTGTTCAGCTCCCACCTGTTAGATCCCTTTTATATCTATGTGTGTTCTATCTGCTATTCCTGTGGCATTGTTCCGACGCCTTACGGACATATGATCGCCATATGCTCCTGCATATCCGAGAGTCACTGGAGATCCAAAACAGCGGATGCCTTGGCTCCTCCGACAGATGTCACCCGGCGTTTATCTACCCTGGCGCGGAATACGTTCGCCGGTTACCTTGCTGTGTCTCCCGCCGCAAGAAGCGACGCAGGGGTAGAGGCAAACGCGGCGGCATTCGAGTGAGGATTAGGAGTGAAGCTGGTGTTATCCCCGCGCGCCCATGGCACTGTCGGCCTTCCTATTCAGTGCGCACAGACCTCCACCTGGCACGACGATCGTGGGCCCCGAGATACTCCTGCCACCTCCTCATCTCTCCCTTCCGGACTCCGACAACCGTCAGCCCGGCTCTTCCAAGACTGCGGGTCCGAGGCGGCGGTGTGAATTTCCACAACATTCGCCCATTAGAATACACCCGATGTCCAATAACCCCGGAACACCTCACCGCAAAACTGGCACTGCTTAACGCGAGGTCTGTTTCATCTAAAACATTCATTCTGAAGGACTTCTTCATTCAACGACACCTGGATATACTATTTTTAACCGAGACATGGATAAGCACTGGAGCCGGTGAGTCATCCATTTTTGGTGAAATTTGTCCAACTAACTGCTCATTCATTAGCACGCCTAGGAGCACTGGAAGGGGTGGCGGCATTGCAATGATTTTTAAGAACAATTTTAAATTACTGACGCTACCTGTTGGGACTTATTCCACTTTCGAAATCCAGTGCGTAAAAGTGGAATCCATTACAACCCCCTTAGTGTGCGCCTTGGTCTACAGGCCTCCTAAACCAAACAAAGACTTCATTAAAGAGTTCACAGACTTTTTATCTGATTTTATCACATCGTATGATCGTTTGTTGATTTTAGGCGATTTCAATATCCATGTTTGTTGTCCGGATAAACCCCTGGTTAAAGAATTTTGTCATGTCATTGATTCGTTTGGTCTGTTGCAACACATTAATCAGCCTACCCATATACTTGGTCACATCCTCGATTTAATTCTATCGTATGGGTTTTCTGTTGACAATGTGCTTATTGAGGATGCGTCCATCTCTGACCATAAACCCATTGTGTTTAATGTTAATCTACCAAACCCTCTGTCTGTAGCTAAGTCCCCAGGTCGCTTGTCTCGTTACATTAACTCTTTCACTGCTAGTCATTTCTCTGAATGTTTTCTGAGTAATAATGTGGCTAGCTCCATTTCTACTGCAAATGAGCTTCCTTGCAGCATTGATGACTTAGTGTCTCTATTTAACTCATCTTGCTCTAACATTTTAGATTCTATTGCTCCCCTTAAACTCAGACATCCCAAACCTAAGTCACAACCCTGGCTTGATGACACAACCCGCTCTCTCAGGCAGGCTTGTCGTAGAGCTGAGCGGAAATGGAACAAGGATAGACTTACCATCTCTCTTGACATTTTCAGAAATTCATTAGCAGCCTTCCAGATAGCGGCTAAGAAAGCCAGAGCCAAACATTTCTCAGATATTATTAACAAACACTCCAACAGACCGAAAATCCTTTTTAGTACCATCAACTCAATTATTAACCCCAAAGTCTCCCCTGAGGTCGAGTCATCAGGCATTTGTGAAACTTTTTAAAAGTTTTTTATTGATAAAATAAAAAACATAAAACTGTCTTTTACCCCCTCTGCTTCCAGCACTTCACCGTGTCCCCCAGCTGTTAAAGCTATATTTGAAAAATTTTCACCAGTGACCCTTGAAGATCTGAGAGATATTATCAAGCACATGAAACCCTCTACATCCCCAAATGACGCTATCCCCTCTCAGATCATCAAAGACGCCATTGAAACCATCGGTTCAAGCATTCTGATCATTATAAACACATGCCTTGTCTCTGCTACTGTTCCCTCATGTTTCAAGCACGCGGTTGTCCAGCCGTTGCTTAAAAAACATAACCTGGATGTTAATTGCCCAAATAACTTCCGTCCAATATCGAAACTACCATTCATTTCAAAAATTCTGGAAAAAGCAGTCCTCTCTCAAGTATTGCCATTTCTTAACTCTGCCAACGTCTTGGAGCCCTTTCAGTCTGGCTTTAAGGCACGCCACAGCACTGAAACGGCTTTGCTAAAAGTGTCTAATGACTTACTCCTCACGCTAGACACAGGTGAGAACGCCATCTTAGTCTTATTAGACCTTAGTGCTGCCTTCGATACAGTCGACCACCCCACTCTTCTAGCCCGCCTCCATCAGTGGGTTGGTATAAGGGGCTCAGCTCTGCAGTGGTTCTCCTCCTACCTCTCCCATAGATCATTTTCAGTGTCCATAG